>CALNHX010003426.1:0-150321 GCA_940337035.1 Agriotes lineatus | reverse complement strand
TTTTTCGTACGTAATTATTCTGTACTTATCTAGTTCCCATCGAACTTGCTGGACAAATATGTACATCGAGTCTTCAGACGCGGATCTCTTGATCTTTGCAACTCTCTTCTTGCTAAATTTTTTTGGATTATTAAACTAACAATTTTGCCTAGAGGGTGTATTTGAGTGGTTTTCTTAGTTTTCATCTTGGGGACAGTAGCCGGTTGTACGTCAAGTGTGACGCCTCTACTGGGATTTCAAATTTCTTGTTCGTCATCTTCTTAGGTGTTGATAACTGAGTGGGGCTTTGGCGTTGTTGTTCAGATTAGTGTTTTTAATATGTCCTAGTCCATCATTATTTCAGTTAATTTAGGAAGCGGTTGGATGTAGCTGTGAGTGCCACTAAATGTAAAAAATGGGGTAGTAGTCTGAAGCAAATTCAGCTACGACTTTCTGAGTTATCGATTATCTGAACGATATGGATAGTGAGTAAATTTATCTGAAGCTGTAACGAGCAGAGCTAATCCTGTTGAAAAGTTGCATAGCTTAGTGTCATCTAGGTTATTCGTATGACATCCCCATATTATACTGTAGTAACCTTTTGTTCGGCTATTTGTAAACTGCAACAAGTTTATTATAGTCATTTAACGTTACTTTTACTGCAATTGCTTCTAGATTAGTTAGCTTAATATTTGGGAGAGAATGATGCTTAATTAAACAATTATTGCTACCCGCCCTGAAGCAATTGCTGCTATTATGTCAATTCCATAAATGCTATATTCTGGAATTATAATTTTTTACAGTTTGGAAGATGAGTTTGGGAAATACATGCTATACAGTGCTAATATACAGAATGCGAACATAGGCAGCCAAATGTGCTAGAATACAGTTTATGAGCTTTGTATGCGTTAGACAGAAATAGACCTATATGCGATTAACATCTAGCACCCGCAGAATGAAGATGTTTTGTTTTCAGAATACCCTGATTCCTAGGATACTATATTTTAAATCGTATATGTCTATTTCTGTCTAAGACATACAAAGCCAATAAACTGTATTTTAACCCATTTGACTACCAATGTTTGCATTCTGTATATTAGCACTGTATAATATATCAAGGTAATTATGGCTAAAAGGGATATAAACTGGAGACGGTGTGATTTTATCTCATTGTCATTCCAACTGACATACTATGTTATTAATAACTAGCTTTTTGTTTTAGTACATATTGAGAGAATAACGAAAGAATATATGTTGTAAGAAAAGCGATATTTTTATCCGATATGCGGTTTGATTGTGTCAAATACGGTTCTAACTAAATTTGTTAATATGTCACTTGCAAGATTTCGGTGATTGCTAGAGCTATCAAGAGTATCAGTAGATTTTTTCCACCTGTTTGGGGGTAGTGTATGCCATTCTTCAGCAGTGGAAATAGAAGCGATGCGACTTGAATCTGTTGTTTTATTTGTTAGGTTACCCGGTGGATAAGATTCCCTGTCTTCTTTGATTTTATTAAGTGCAAACAACCTCTCTAGTTGACCGGATATTCTTCTAGACAATTGGCACACTTTGTTCCTCAATTTTTTTCATTACAAACAGCAGTCCAGTGACTTTCACTACATTTGACGCACCTCGTCTCCAATTGGCAATCATATTTCATGTGTCCGAATCTATAGCATTGTTTACATTGGGTTTCATCTTGCGATACTTTTCTTAGCTCAACTCATATAATGCAGTAGCCAAGTTTAACTAACTTAAGGATTTCGTTAGAGGTATCATTTTTTTCAAGTCTACGGCGTATAATGGAATTGGATTTTTTTCGAAAACCTTTTAACTGTATACCTAAGGATTTCGAGCTATGTTTTTATCTCCTTTTCAGTTATAAATGCAGGAATATTTCTAAGTATAACTGAGAAGTTATTCGACTGAGAATCTCGAAATATGTGACAGTTTAACTTGAGGTGATCGTAAAAAGCAGTGTATAGGAGACGTCGATAAAACATAAACTAATGCGCAAAAACCTACCTTCATTTGAAGTGGTAGTACCTTTTACCCGTTTGTTTTATATCTTCTACTACTTTTTGATAATTTTCAGAATGATATAAAAACACCGAAGAAACTTCGGATTTGACAGACACCTCGACGTCTCTCTCACTATTGTTTGTGGTCTGATTGAAGCGATGTTCATTTGAATTCGTTTTATTTTGTAGAACATGGTATTTATTAGTAATTATGGTGCTTGAATCAAATTTAATTGCTCTCGGAGTGGTCAGGTAATGTGCCCGTTCCTTTGTTCTGTAAAATACTAGATACAACTATTTTCTATTATCTGGAAGATACCTTAGTAGAAGAGTTCGATACAATTTTGAAGGTATTGTATTTTGATATTTTATCGACCGGTACTTGAGAGTACCTGTGGTAAATAACTGACTAACAAACTCGAAGAGCTAAAGATCTGGGCAAAGACATTTTATAATGTAGTTTACTGAACATAAAATGGTAATACTATATTCATTTTACAATTTTATATCATGGTATAGAAAGATTTTCTTAATTTACACATAGAAAACGGTCACATATTACATGTTGAATGCGGTTTTAATTGAATTCCTTCAAAAGTACATTGCCCGTATCCACCTCTCTTGTGAGTAAATGTTGGCCAATAATTTCCTTTATTTTTCAGTCGCATTTTTGTTAAAACGCTCTTCTTTTGTGGCATTTTTTTCTGGAGATATTTACTTATGATTACTTTTCGACGCAATGTTATCAAATCGCTTATGAATTTTATAAGTATTTACAAAATCCATGTCCATACATCCCTAAAGTAAGCACTGACACTACTTTTTTGTTGCCTATCAATTGCTTAATGCTCCACTAATTGATGCATTATAGTCTGTTAAAATTGATGGACCAGGAACATAAGATGTGGTACCGTAATATAATTTTTTTTTCGGATGCATATTCTCTGCCTCACGAAAATTATATGTCAGTGTTACAGCTTTATTATCTTTTCATTTGAAGTAATATTAGTGTTTGAAGTTCCATGGTCAAATTTACCTTGATTTAATTTTCGATTGGAGACCATATTTCTTGGTAACTCTTTCCGGTTACTCCCCATAGTCTTATATACAAAGGTATTATCCATTCAAAATTTTTAAACAATTTTATTGTCATAAAAAGTATCAAGAAACTACATTTTAGAATTGCTTCATTTCTATTATAGCATACGCAATTAAATTCTAGCGGTCAAACCAAAAATATTCAATGTGTTATCAATCATCTAATTATTGTTGCCTTCATAGATGTCAATTGTTTTAACAAACCCATTCATGCCTGATCAACACCAAACTTTGAAGGTCTTTTTTATGGGTTTCGGTGGATTGTATTGTTTGAGTGACGACCAGCCCTTGAATTTTAATAAAGACTCATTTACACATTTTTTTCTGAGCCGTTATAATTTGCAAACAATGAGTTGAATGAGTCAAGTAGAGGTCGGACTTTGTAATGCTTCTCTTTATTGCCTTTGGGAATGCAAATGTTACAATTTGCAAGTAAATTTCTGATCCTTTTGACACAGTTTCGGGCTCATCCACAGTTGGCTCTTGCTCTACTAGCGGGTGTTCATAAACAGTCGTCATCCCAGTAGGTTTTGACTTCAAAAACGTATGTCTATTATAATAGAGAAAAAATGCGCTATGACAGTACTCAATGACGTTTCATTGTGTTGCACGAATTAATCAAAGACATAACATTTTGTTTTTCAAAGCAACTGGGATGACGACTGTTTATGAACACCCGTTACATTCACACGTGGCTGGACTGTTATCAGCATCATCTGGAATATCAAATAAAGATTGTCCTTTATTGTACCCAGACTCTATCTCCTTGTCTTCCGTATTATCACATGGCGGTGAAAACCGTTTAGATTTCAAGTTAATTAAATAGGAAGGTCAGGCGCAATGGAATCTTTAAATAATCAAACCTAGATTTTTAACAGAATCAAAAAATGGTAAGAGGTTTATTTGTATTCTAATATTTACTAAATTTCAAGGTTTTCGCCTGTCATTCGTTTTGCAAATATTGCTTGTTTATTTGCTGGAAATGGATGAGGTCTAGGCATGCGAAGTACCAGGTACCTTTGAATAACTGATTTATTTGGATTTAATTGTAAGGCATGCTCTCAGGAATGTTTGCCAAGTTTACAATGTTTGAATTTATAGCTTCACGAGACTCTACAATTGCTTCAGGTTTTAAAGCGTTATAAATTTGCAAGTCGCCTGTATAAAAATAAAATGTGCTCGAATGCAACACTGAGAAGAATAACGAAGTATAAGTTGTGAGAAAAATTGGTCCCACAATAGAGCCCTGCGGTACTCCAGCAGAAATTTTACCAAGTTTAGATTGCCTATCATTAATACTAACAGCCTGATAGCGGTCTGACGGATAAGCTGCCAACAGTGTAACAGCCTGTTCACTTCAACCAATAGAATGAAAAATGGAAAGTAATACATTGTGATTGATAGTATCAAAATCCTAGAAATATCCAAGCAGGGCAAGCACCGTGAGCTTACCTTTATCAGTAGCTAGAGTTGTACCGTTAGCCATTTTTAGTAATTCCGTGTTGCAACTGTATTCTTTTCCAAAATCTGACTCTATAGCAGGCAATACCTTAAACCGGTCACTTTCTATTACCTTTAACAAAATGGGAACAACACTTATTGACCTTAATTCTTTAAATTCAGTCGGTGATGTGACTTTGGGTAAAGGTTTGACAAGAGCTTTTTTCCAAAACTTGAGAAATACGGAATTAGTTGGACGTTAGTTCATTAAATGCGCAATTATAGGAAGTAAAAATGGAATAAAAAGTTCAGTAATAAAAATACTCAAACCATCTACCCCAATAGCTTTGGTTTAATTGATGGACTTATTTTCAACTCTTCAATTTCGTCGGTAGTCATAAAGATGAAGACATCTGGAAGATAAGTTTTCATTTAAATATAAGTCTCTCCCCTCACTCAATATGCTATACTAACAAAGTCTACAAAACAATATTGTATGTAAAAAAATCCAAAAAAGTTCTCCATAAGTTTTTTATGCTTCACGTACCCCATGGAAATGTGTATGTAATTGTCGTTCCCCTTGTATAGATTGATAAACCTATAGTTTTAGTATAACAATGAGATCAAATCAAAAATATGTGTACTTATGTATGTTGTATTCATAAATCCTCCTACTTTATTCTAAGAGATATTGAGAAATTCCTAAAAACACAGTTTACTTTTTTCACCACTTAACAGTGGAATTTCAAAAAATTCTTTCAGCCCGTTTTATACCGAAATGAACCCAGAGGGGAAAACAATTCTAATTTTAATGCCCTACCGCTTTTCAATTGTTGAAATTAAAAAAAAAACAAAAACTTCTTCCTAAATATTTGCAAAACACATCTATATGCCAAAAAAATGCTCTAACTCGACATACAAGAGGTTATATAATTCACCCCGAATGAAGATTCGCACCATTGAGGTTTGATTAAGGCAAAACCTTGAAAAGTGTTTTTAGACATTTGCATTGGGTACATATGCAAGCAAACACCAAGTCGGTATCTTACGGGGTCTAAGAAATATTGAGGAGTTCGTGAAACCACAATTTACTTCTTTTTACCCCCTTAGGGTAAATTTTTCAAAATCTTTTAAACCACTTTTTAAATGTTTTAAAAATATATTATTGTGCCAAAAACTAATGTTCTAACTCAATAAACGTAGGATATATGCAGAGTTATTAAATTCGCCCCGAATTTGGATTTGTACCTTTAGGGTTTGATTAGGGCAAAATCCTGCCGGTTGTAGGCATTTGCATTGAAAATCTTTCCAAGTAAACACCAAGTTGATAGCTCAAGTGGTGTAAGAGATATAGAAGAATTCGTGAAAACACATTTTATCTCTTTTCACCCCGTTAGGGGTCGAATTTAAAATATCTCTTTTGAACACTACCTTACTTAACAAATTGAACCTTCCGCCCAAATTTCAAGTTTTTAGTACCGATGGTTGCGGCTCTGTGTTGATTAGTCAGTTGTGACTTTCGTTTATATATCTTTTTCGTTGACCGCTTGTTAATTTCAATATTAATGAATTATTTTTCCTAAAAAAGGATGGATTAATAGACGTCATTTATAGACTGTTTTTGATTAATACACTCTTTTTCATTAATTAACTGTTTTTTAAAAAAGGATATATTAATAGATCTATTAATACACTGTTTTTGATTAATACACTCTTTTTCATTAATTAACTGTTTTTGTGATTTTGACGTTTTGATGATATTTTGCATGGAGGTTAGTTGTATTAATCAAATTTTTTGCCACAAAAAAGATTTTGCGGTCAACGAAAAAATTTTGTAATCAACGCGTTTGTTAATGGGCGATTAATAATCTCAACTATTAAAGGCACTCACTCGCTATCGCTCGTTCGTGCTTTAAGCAGTTTCGATTATTAATCGCCTTCATTGACACACTTGTTGGTTAAATAACTAATAGATGACCGTTGTGGTATATCGACGCGCTATTCTGAAATTCGATAGTACCTCCAACACCTTAAGCCATTTTATCGTGTAGAAACCGTTCTGATAGTGGACAGATATTAAAACTGAAGGCTTATTATACTCCACTGATTTTTGTATAAGGTTTTTTTAATAATTAGATATGATCGTTGATGCTTAATTTGACCTAAACCCTGCCTTTTCTGGTGGTCGGCATATAATATAGTATCATGGTTAATTTGTTAATAACAATGGATGGGTACAATAACTTTGTTGCTTCACTATAAATGTGATTCTTTTTGAGAGACATTCGGTGAAAAGGTTTTCCAGTGTTTTAATTAGTGCATCTCTTCTATGTTTAATGGAATGAATAGCTATGTCGTCCTCTGTTAAAGAGTGCTTTATCTTATCTCAGTTATAGTTATCTTTCTGAAGTCTTCCAGCTCTTGAAAACCTTATCTATATCAGTGCTGGCGTTATCGTTTTCACTCCAATATAGGTTGATATAATTCATTTAGGATTCGTTATCAAACATGAAATCCAAAGTTCAAAAATTTCAAATGCGTCGTTTACTACGAAATCACAACAATGGGCGTCTCGATAAGTCTGCGTGTAATCTGTATTTGGGAAATCCATGGATTACTTGCAAAAACTTTGTTTTTCATGATCTGGCAAGTCTTCTTGCTAATATTTTTTCAATAGCTGATTCCAATGAATAGATAAACAAGTATTGATGGTGTTTTCCGAGGCTTTCGTGACCATTGTGATTATGTACCCAACAAATTCCGGGATTATACCATGTCATTATTGAGGGCGAAAAACCTCAATAACGGCACGTATCAATTTAGGAAGTCGTTCGTTACATAAGTATTGATAATAATCATGAAAATATTAAAAACATCTAAAGAATAGAACCAGCTGGATGTTTGACCCATATCAAAAAGAATGATATGGGCTGCATCAGTTATGAGCTGAGTTAGGCTTTCAAAAGTAAAATAGAAAGTTGTTGATTTTTATCATTTAATATGGACATGCATTGTTTTGACCTTAAATTTTCATAAAATACTTTTGTGTAAAATAAATGCTTGATCTTTGATTAACATTTTGATACGTGTTAATTCATTTCATGTTATCTTTTAAGAAACTTATCTTTCTCGAGCGGTTGGCTAGGATTTGTAGGAAAAGTCGCTATTCGTATTTATTCTTCTTTTAAGATGATTAGTTGTGTTGTTATACGACCTTTTTGGTGTCTTGTTTGTAGGTAGTACTTTTGTCCAATATTCCTATGATTCCGACACCTTAACCTATTTTCTATTAAATTTTCCGAGATTTCTTATTTTCACGGAGGAATTTGCTTTTTTCTGTGGGGTTATTGGTATTACACTTAAGATGTTAGTATTCTTGTTTTAAGCAGTATGGGTTGGGTGTTTTAGTGTTTTGGAAGTGTTCCAGAATGGAATGAATATTTGCGGGAATGTTGTTTTCTGTTAAGAGCTTACACTAGACTAAGCACATGCGTATCTTTGCTGTCTAGGAGCAAGGACTAGTCTTGGTGCCCGAGGATTTGTGTCCTAGAAGTTGTCTCGAAATTCTTTTGTGTTTACGCATTCCAAAGTCATTTCCGTATTTTATACGGTGCCTATATTATTCTTGATAATTTTTGAATTGGTAATTGGCATTAACTTGTTTTTGAGTGCAGATTCATTCTTGTTTCCTATTTTTGGCTGTAAGAATATTTTTTGGGCCTATTTTGGCGAAATTTACTAATCGGATACATCCCCAACAGTGTCACTAAAGAGGTTGTTTAATCTCAAATTAAACAAAATTAATTTTTATTTTACAAATGCAATCCTGCACTATAGTTCGTGCAAATTCAATGTGTCACAACTGCATGTCTCGCAGAATTGCGCTAGCTGCCTTGCTTAATGCTGACTGTTTGTTACGACATACGAGAGCGATCTAGTAACGAAAGCATTCTTGCACTTTGAAATAATGTAATTTTAGAAGTAAGCAACATGTATATATGTATATACATATGTATAGGCTGAGATTTAATAATCAAGGTAATCAGCATTAAGTATTTGATTCACTAACATTGAGGTACTACATTTCCAAGGTTAAAATTTTTAAGTGCGAGGCTGCACTTCCGGTAGTTACCAAATTATGACGTTCCTCTGAATATGCCGATTACTCTTGCCTTAAAGTACAGATTGCAGTCTCAACCGTATGCTCAGAATTAAAGGGACGGCACCAGCGCAGAAACTTGTCAACCTCCAGGCAATTCTGTTCACAGGTGCAGATTTGGTGTTACGAATTAGTGAAATGCTAGATCTGTGTAATTGGAATAGGAATGCTAGTTATCGGATTACATTTTTCAAGTAACGTACATTATTTATCGAGTTATCTACCACAAATTTTCGAATGTCGTAGGCCGTCCATTGATTCCGCTCATCTACTGGGTTGCAAATTAGACACTGGGGAAACCCATACCAGCTGTTAACACAGTTTGTCCTGGACACCCCTTCTTGTCTTTCGATAAAAGTGGTAGCCATACAGGTTAGAGTGCTTTCCTTTTATATAGCTGCCGAAGCAGACATAACATTTAAGCTTCCCGCAGCAATTAAAGCTGCACAGTTTTTAGAATCCTTTTTATTATGAAGGATACTTATTGAATATTTTAAATTCTTCCTAGTTTTCTAAGTTATAAGCAACCACTTTTGTTTGATTTGTTTATTTTCCGGATTTATGGTACATTTTCTATTTGCCAAGAATTTGAGTAATATAAGCGAGCTATCCAGCGATTGTACAAAGTGTTTGCTTTGTCTACAATAACTAGTAGCACACTTATAATTGCGTCTGTTTAGTGAAGCCTACTCGTGCGATAAAACCCGCAAATAGTTCTCTAAGTACTAGGTGACACTTTCTTAACTAGTGCTATTTGCTATTTTGTCGATTTGATTTATAGCGCTCTTATTAGTCATATTCCTTTGATTTTGCATAATTTCTGTATGGTATTTGTTCATTGAATCGTTTGTGACAATTACAATGCTGTATCCGTCTTATTGTAACGCCCAATTTAATTGTGGGTGAGGTTATTAAATAGTTCCTCGAGGCAGTTTGTTTTCGACTATAGTTTTCCCGCACGCCCCCTTTTGGCGTGGCATGATTTAGATCGTCTTCTTTTCGATGGTGAACAGTGGACAAGAAAGTCTAGGCTCGAAACAATTTATTTAGAAACCACTTCCGGGGATTTAGTATTATTTTAACTAGCATAGTATGACGGCGCCGTTTTTGTAACAATTGATATAATCGCAGCAGCGTCTCTTCCAGCACGTTCAGGCCGATTTTCAGCTGTGGTGAGACTTCCCTTTTTAGTTTTGTTTTGCGAGTTCTAATTTCGTGGCAATTAGGCATGCTTTCATCACCAATACTACCAAGCCTCCGGCTCCCAGGCATCAAGCTCATATGGATTGCGGGTTTCTTGAAATCTGCTCTTGTTGCCGGATTTCATCGTAGCAAACGGCTTTTGCGGCGTGTGGCCCAAATGCGAGTAGTTGGAGACCGCTTCAACTTCCTCCGTCTACAGCATCCGCCTGTATTCGCTTCAGGGCCCAATTCAACAATTCTGTGCAGATGCTGGCGGGACCCTCCTTAAGGTCGCAATGATAGTGCTTCCAACTACGTTTCGTGAGTACATGCATGAACTTTCAGCTTGCTTGTTTTATTTATTACGCTATTGCGTAAGAATAAACAGTTCAGGAGTTAGGATTCCATCAGTTAGGCTGGCTGAAATTTTGTATGTATCTAACACTTATTTCATTGAGACGCCTAGTACTAGCTCTGTCATTTGTTCAACTACTTACATATACGACCGAAATAAGTTGCGATTCAGAAACTAGCTGGATGTTTGCATTGCCTCCGAATGTGAGTATGTCATAATACCCATATTATGCGCTCAATAATATTGACGGTTTGATTCCATCTATTATGTTTGATGTATGCTTTTATGCAATTGTAGTTGAACTATTTTAGCTGTACTGGCTATTTGTACATAATATATTTTGTTACTGTTTACTCGTTGGATAAATTAAATGCCCCCAATGCTGATATCTTGTGTTATTTTGTTACAACCCCTTCAACCTGTGCATTCTTTATGTAAGTGTGAAGCCCGCTTTTCTAAAGGTTGTTGGTGATAAGATTTATAGCTAGATTATATTATGTTGTGTTTAACGACAAGTGCCGAAAATGTTGTTGCTTAATAAAGATGTAGCCGTCGGGTCCGTTTAATTTAAGTTAATTGCTACAGCTACCAGATTGAAACTGGCTTCCCAGGAATAGCTCAAAAATGCCAAGATCCAAATAATAAACTCAAATAGTAACGTAGGATAGAAACACAGAATAACTTCTTACCATTGTATAATAATCTTTAACTAAGTACATTAAATTAAATTGTATTAAGCACATAGGATAAAAGAATGTAATGACATTTATAAAAGTAAATTAGTTCTTCTAACGGGGTGTTTCGCTCGCTGGTAATCGGGCAGTGGCACAATATTACGGGACAGCCTGTATGTACATTAGTTCCCTCGTCGCGAAGGCATTGCGCCGGTCCTGAACAGGTAATTTGACAGATTAGCGGGTCGCCATTTAATGGCGGACAACAACAATACACTTGATTCAGAAATTGTTAAATAAACAAAACTGCGGTCAATATCAAACTAAATTGTGTGCATACCTAGTGCGTCTGGTGTTTCAACGGTGAAATTTCCAGTGTTCAAGCGGCGGACGATGCATTTAATTTGCTTTATTTGCTAGCTGTTTTGCTGCACCAGGTGAGTGGATTTTGATTAATTACGTGCTGTTTCTTGCTAGCGAAGGCGGCCTAGCTTCACGAGTGCGTGTTTGTGGGCGGCGGCCTCTGGCTCATTCGACGGGAACTCCTGGTGTACGTTCCTCGGCTTCGGAGATGCTAAGCCGCTACAGACGCAATTATCGGGCCTAATTACGTCTGCGCCGCTGTCCTGGTGCCGGGGAAATTTGCTTCGCGGACGGAGTCGTCACCGGCGAGCACGACTTGGCCTCCCGAGTGCCCAAACTCTGGAGGGCGTCGTCGGCGAGTTCGGAAAGGCTCTACCTGTAACTAGGTGTTTGATGTCGTCGTCGTCCGGCCTGAGATGACTCTCTAGGTCGCTGGGTGCTCGGGGGATGACACTGAAAAGTCGAGTGACAATCCAAGCTTCCAGGAGCTCGAGGAGACGACGTCGGAAGATTTCGCAACAATCCTAAAGTCCAGGAGTTCGAGAGAATAACGTTGGAGAGTTTTGCAACAATCCTAACGTCCGGGAGCTTGGGTGTCTGGTCGGGATCTTCTCGAATAGTCGGGGGACTCTCCTGAGAGTGTAAACAAGGCGGGAGGACCGGGAAGGTTCGAGAAAATTCTAGGAAATTCTGCCTTGTCTGGGCTCCGAATTCTCCTTTTATACCTGGTGCGAGCGTAATCGGAGGTTCGTATCGGGTCGCTGGAGCGGGTATTCGTGGTCTAGGTGCGCAGTGGTGTTGAGGCGATCATTTGCGGTGACGTCACGTCGTACTCTCGGCGCGGCGTTTCGGTACTTAACGTGGCGCAAGCCAAGGGGGAAAGAGCAAATTAATTTTTAATTTATACAATCGCGTTCGAGCTGGGCGAAACGTTACAAAGATTACTTTAAAACCCTAAGGATCGCTGCCTAGTCCTTACTCAAACTATTTTCTTTTACCGAGAGTAAGAGTTAGCGAAGGCGGTTCCAACCCCTTGTTTAAGGATGGTACATTATGTTTAACGAATCTGGCGTTATATATATATATATATAGAGTCATATTTTTTTACAGCTCGGTGGTTGTTACACAGGAAGATAAATTTTGACTGGGAAAGGGGTTGAACTAACGCCGTTCTCAGTACTTTGGCAAAATAAGAGCTAATAATGGTTTGTTGAAATAAAACCACTTGTTGATAAGGCCAACGTTTCGATCTTTATTTGAGATCTTTATCAAGACCTAACAACTTGCGGTAATTCACCAAAAAAGCACAATGTGCTTTTTTGGTGAATTACCGCAAGTTGTTAGGTCTTGATAAAGATCTCAAATAAAGATCGAAACGTTGGCCTTATCAACAAGTGGTTTTATTTCAACAAACCATTATTAGCTCTTATTTTGCCAAAGTACTGAGAACGGCGTTAGTTCAACCCCTTTCCCAGTCAAAATTTATCTTCCTATATATATATATATATATATATATATATATATATATATATATATTGATGTCTGTTAAGTTGTGGCCTCCGCTATGTTGAAAAGGCGACCTGACCTCCGGTATAAGGAATGCCGCTTTTTCTTTAAAAATAGTATATATAAGTAGAGGGGGACCATCACATCACGGTTTTCAAAAGAGGGGAAACAATTTATTTGTTTGATTTTTGTGGTATATCTATATACGGTTTTATAAATACATGCAACGTTCCGGCTTCCACCCCATATATACAAAGAGACTATGGTAAGCGCCTTGGCACCTCCGGCAGTGTAGCCAGATTTCCGGAGGTATAATCGTCTAGTACATGCAATATTCTGTAATAATATACAAGTGCTCCGCAATTTTCGACAATTTAAGAAAGCGTCGCTTAGTAACAAGACGCGTCAATCAGAGCTGATCGGAATTTGTAAAGCAAATGCAAAAAGATTCGTATTCAAATACTCACTTAATGCATTCGTATTGTAAAATGTATAAAATAACCAGTAATCTCAATGGGCAACTTCACAGCAAAAAAGTTATCGAAAAATTACCGAAAGAATCTCATCTTGGTTGTCTAATTACGTGTTTTGGTTGGTCCATTTAACGCTGAATAAAATAATAACATAAAATTAATAACTAAAGGGAAATTTAGAGTGATCCGAAAGATGAAGAAAAAAAATAAAGATTGCGTGATCTTTGGGAGTAGGGTTTTTCCCAAAAAATCAAGAAAATAGAACTTACAAAACACTTAAAAACCACACTCTACGAAAAAAAAATTGTATTCTATTACACAATAACAACATTTTAAACATAATATACCGCCCGTTAACTCAGTTGGTTTAGAAAATATAAGTATTAAAAAATAAAATTAGCTAGAAAAATACGTATAAAATTATTCCTTCTGTTTCATCAAGTGCTGAAGTTTTGATTTTATGACAGTTACTGTTCGACTTCTATTACTTTTTTTGATAACCGTTTTTATTTCCCCTGCTAATGGATAAGTTCTCTTCTTAATATGCCCACTAAATTCTTTTTTTAAGAGTGAGATCTCTTCTGTAGACCAAGCTGGAAAAGTCATCAACTAATTTAGAAAATTTCAGAACTGTATTACACCAACCTCTTCTCCTTACTTTCGGTATTTTATTACGTGAATCATCATCCGATTCTGAAATCCATTTGCTTTAATAGCTTTTCTTGGGATTTTTTCTAAAGGTAGCCCATCATCTAAATCAATTGAATCTAAAAATCAACAATTTTAACATTTGCTTTAAGCTCTAAACAATTTTTAGCAAGCCATATAACTACCAATAATATATTTTGATAAGTTAGATTCTTCATAAATGAATGATTTGATGAGTAGGCTATGTGCGGTACGATCCGATATTTTGAAGTACCAATATTTCCGTAAGCGATACAATACGATACGATTTATGTTTGGTCAGTATCGTCAGGACCGATCCAAGGTTTTTTCCGCCTGGGTTCCAATAGCCCATCTTTTGACCATTAACTCCATTTTTTAAATTTTAACTTAGAAATAAATTAAACAATTTCAATGGCGTTTGATATTTATATTTTGTGTTCTATGGAAATAAGGGCCAGATGGTCGAACGTAGATAAGTAATTTTTAGTTTCTACTAACTCCGTAACTCGAGAATAGTAATCAAAACGAAATGATTTTATTGAGCCGAAATCGAACTGTGTAATCTGTGTGTGTATTGCGCTTGGGGTTTCGGCTGGTACAGCAAAATGGTAATTGATACATTATCAGGGAATGACTAATTCTGGCGGATTGGAGCTCTCATGTATCCCAACAAATCTTGTGATGACTAAATAAAATAAATATCGAAAAAAAACTTCATTATTCTTCAGCTAAAATATTTATAACATGCTGCTTTATATAATTATAGTGTTTATATTCAAAAGGCATGCTACGTTTATAAAACTAAATTTTGTTGGAACATATAAAAAATATGAATGTGTTTCAGTTATTATTTTCATGTTACTTTTTAGGTTTTGAAGGGTTTCTAAAAGTTTGTATACTATTTAATAAATGTATCTCTAGTACTCTTTTTCTAATTATTTATTATTGATTTCTTGATAGTTACTGCCACTATTATTGCTAAAGTTCTACTTGCTACACTAGGATTCGAAGGTTCGTATAAATAAACCTAGAAAATATCCCGAATCGAATGTATATCGGCATTTCATGTACCGGTAATTTTGTATACGGTACTGCCCCGAACGGATACTTCTAAATCGATACGATACAATACGAAGGTACCGGTACTTTTCGGTGTATCGAACATCCCTATTGATGAGGTGTACTAATAAATGTGTCAAAATATCTTAAATTTGAAAAATTACCTTTCATATCAAGTTATGAAGAAGTAGTTGGTGTTTTTTCTGATGCTATCGATACGAGACGTCTGTCTGCAGTAACCAAATACCCGTCCTCAAGTGTTTCTTGATTGTCTTTAAACAAATTAAGTATTTTAAGTATTTCTGGGAGAGTAGGCCACTCCTCGCAGCTCTCTTAATTTTAAGATAAATAAAATTAATGAGAAAATAAGATCCATCAGATGTAAATTGTATAATTAAATTCCAAGTTATTTAATTTTTACAATGTGTTTGTTTATAATTTTAAAAAATTGCGTACCATTAAACGAGATGTCTGTTTGATAAACTTTTCATTACACATTTCTTGATATTATGATTAACATAGGTAATACACACTGCCGTTTGGGTTTTCTTCTGCTCAGGAGGATATCACCTCTATTCTGATAAGGATTACAGAGAGTCCTTTTAAATATAGGAATTCAACCGTCAATATTACCTGAACTAATCATAATAGAAAAAATATATAACAAATGTTTTCCAACTTTATCTCTTTTAATCGTAGACCAAATAAAAAAATGAAATTAAAAATTAAATTGATAATTAGTGAGCTAATCACTCGACGTAAATAGTAATTACTCCATCTGGTAGCTTCCAGTTGCTGTTAGTTTTTCTATTTAAATATTTTTCTAAGCGAGATATTGAGGGTGGTCCACTTTTTTTTCCATTAACAAAAGCAATTTGGATACTTTTGCCCTCTGATATATATCGACAGGTAATCTGCGATATTACAAATGGGAAATGAATAAATTTAAAACTACGAAATCTACAGTTATTCGTAAAATTCGTCCTGTGTCTTTTCAGTGTGACCCATGAATTTCAAAAATTGTTTAGCTTCATCTTTACTTAAACTGAGTATTTGTGTGACTGTAGCTATTTGCTATCGCAATTTATTACTAGTAATGCTTTCAGGATGTTCGAGTGTAATAGTTTTTGCTATGGTCTTCAGGGCAACATCACCTTTTCCCCATTTGATTTTGCTTCCAGGTGTAGCGAAAACGTAATCGTTGTCATTTGAACGTATAATATATTTCTGCCTGTATTTTAATATTATATTCATAAAATTTTGCAGAACTTCTGGCACTAAAATTACAACTTATCTAGACCCTTTGCCACTATTTAATACGCTTTTGAATTTTGAAGTTACAATTTTTTCAGGATCCGTTAATACATTCTCAAAATTACTTCTCTTTTCATCTACATGATCTTTAATTTTTGAAAACTGTACATCTCCAATGCGTCTTCTATTAAACATAATTAGCAATGCCAAAGTACTACATTGAACTAATAATCTAAACGTATGCTCATTGTCATTATTTTCGAGAAATACTTTTTACTTTCTCGCATACGGTAGTATAGAGAAAGTATTGTAATCGTCAAAAAAATCGACTTCGAGATTTTGACGAATCTTGACGTTTTACACCTCCTAGAGTCGGAAAAAACCATTTTTCGAATTATGTCTGTGTGTGTGTATGTGTGTGTGTTTCTGTGAACACGATAACTTAAAAACGAAATAAGCTAGACCCTTGAAATTATGTACATAGTCATTATTCAAAATTTGTAGATTTCTATCAAATTTTGAGCGAAATCGGTTCACCGGAAGTGGCACTTTACCTAAACAGGTAGCGGTACCTATTCAAGTAAAGTACCAGTTTGCTTCAAGATATTTGAACAAAATTTTGTACATACATTTCTTATGTAGAAAAACTACCAGATATTACATTTCAGCATGATCGGTTAACCGGAAGTGGCATTTTACCTAAACAGGTAGCGGTATCCATTCAAGTAAAGTACCAGTTTGCTTCAAGGTATTTGCACGAAATTTTGCACATACATTTATTATTGAGAAAAACTCCCAGATATAAAATTTCAGTATGATAGGTTAACCTAAAGCGGCACTTTACCTAAACAGGTAGTGGTTACCTGAAAATGTAATTTTATCGCTGTATGTATATACATTGCAATAAACTTTTCAAATTTGCTAGAAAACAAGGCGAATGCGAGAAAGTCTAGGGGAGTACACTCCCGATTTTTCAATTTTGTGCAAGTTTTAAGGTTTCGTCTCTGAATTTTTTTACGTCGCTCACTAGTGGTACAAGCGTATCCTTATTTGCAAGAGACGCTAGTTCAACGGCCCATCTGTTTTCTACCAGTTTTTTAAAATATTCAATATTTTTTAGCCATTCTTGCAAATCAGTTGGAGATTTACATAACCCTTTACTGCCTTTTAGTATTAAATGTAGTAGTTCATCGCACTCAAATTTCAGTGACGTTCCTAAATGCATTGTTAAGCTAGGCGATTTGAAAGTTTTCTTCTAGGGATCGTAACCCACAATACGTCTAGTAGCAAATAGAACATTATCGAAATTGTTTGGATGAAGCAAGTCTTTAAAACTGATTTTCCTGTTATCGACTACTTCTCGAAAACTAATCAGAAGACGAGAGAGTTCCCTCATTCGGTTGCTACAAACATAAACCATGCGTTCCCTTCTATGTTTTTTAAATAGGATTCCCCAAAATGTGCAATGAGCAGATCTTTTTTTATCCTCAAGCGCAATTTCATCCCCTCTCATTAAATCAAACACGCGTTCCTTAACATTTCGGGTAGATATAGCATTAGTTTTATCGATTGAACAGTCTGACAGTGTCTGAGATTTGGAGATGTGGCTGTCTTTAACAGTAGTGGAAGGTTTTTGTCCATAACAGAATTTTGCGTGACGTTTTCGATAGTGTCTGAAAAGCAATCCTTTGCAATTCGTACATGAGTAATATACAGTTTTTTCCTCTGTTGATCTGTTACATTGACGGTAAGGTCGAGTTATTCCTTGGACGTAAATATCAAAGTTCGTCTCGTTTTGCAATAAAGACAAGGCTTTACGCCTTTCTTTACTATTCTTCGGCATGCTAGACAGGTCTCGTACTTCACTTTTACACGAATGGTTTCTTTCCAAATGTCTGGCAAATTTTTTGAAATTACATCCGTATCACAAAACTTGCACATGATTAGTTTTTTCATCATCGGTTTTTCTTTCAGTGCCTCAGAAAATGCCTTGTTTGAAACTTTACATTTAATAGTTGCAGCAGGCGGTATTTCGATATAGTCGTCAGATGGTGTCATTAAAATAATTATTAAGTTAACCAGTAAAGGAACAAATAGCAATACGAACCAGCTGAATGAAACGTTGCCAATGTTTCGGAGGTTATGAGCTACCGTAAACATAGCGGAGGTCACAAAGTGCAGCCTGTACTGGAAGAACAAGCGACGCTAGCGCCAACGATCTACGCTTGAACTAAAATACGTGTTTGAGGGTACTGGAGGCGCGTAATCACCTCCAGACTAATTTTTGAATTATGACAGCTAGTGGCCTCTAGATGAAGTTTGCGAGGAGAACAATGAAATACGTTGTGACCTCCGTAAATGGAAGTCACAGCGTCATATATGAGGTGACAACGTTTACTGTATATATACTTTGGAGGTCAGAAAGTACCGTTCACTAATATATATTGCCGTGTTACACCTTAGATTTACACCCCCCCTTTTAATAATCGCTAATTACTTAATTGCTTATTAAGCCCTCGCACAAAAGGGGATGCCTAAGTGAAATTTTACACCTTACCTGTACTTTTAATTTTAGCTTACGAAGCACAGCCTTGGGATACCACAAACAGCTCTTATTTGTTTACTAACTAATCTGCATGTGACTCAAATTGAAATGCAATAATCTCAGGGTTATAGAAATTTATTCAAAATTATTCTTATTTCGCGGGTTCCTAGGGTTTGATGGTCAAAGAGACGATTGCTTTAATTTAATATTATCCTCAAATCAATCCTTACACTTTTATAACGGCAATAAACAAAAACTTTCGGGCAATTCATGCAGCAGAATAACTGATATAACGTTACCAAATGCGAAATACGGTCCTGGACTCCCTGCTGTGCGCCGGCGCGAATCGATCGTGAATCGATTCGAGATTTGCAAATTTCAATGGCGGCGCTCGTGGTGTCATCAACAGGTGTTGTCGTTAGCGGCTTGGTGCTTCTTTAGTGTTCCTCTCGTGTTATGCTGTCCACCTAAGGATCGTAGACGCTTGTATGACGAGGTAAGCTGACTTAATTTTTCTCACGTAGAAACCAAACAACACTTAGAAAAAACATTCGTTTTATTTTCAACGCTTGTCAAAAAAACAACAACGTGATACAAATTTTTCGGCTTAAGACATAACAACCCGCAGATAAGCCAAGCGAAGCCCCTTCTCAAGGGCGCGAAAAGGCTTATATACAAGGGTTGAAAAACCCCCCATACTCGGGCTAATCCTTTCTAATTGGATCGTAACATGCCACATGGCGCAAATTTCCGTTAGGTCATTTAGGTTCAGTTTTGCGTAAAATGGCCGTTACAAACACGTCTAAATTGGCGGGAAATTTTGACAAAGATTCGTTACTGTCTAGATCTTGAAATATTGCTTGTCACCAGAATATATGGCAGGAAATAGCCCCCATTAACAAATGCTGTATCTATTGTGTAATTTCGCGGGCTTTTCTCTGCACGCCACGCTCACACAAATAAAGCGGGAAAATTAACCTAGTAACTAATTAAATGATTACAAAACTACATCTACATATTTCGCTAACTTAATTACATGTACAGGTCTCTCTAACTAATATACACCCTTGGCACACGTTTTGGTGGACCGCTGACACACACACCCCCGTCCGGATGCGTTTGGATTCCTGACAAACAACGGCACCTGGTGATCTTGTTATATTCATTTGGAGGAACGCTACCTGCAACGGCACCTAGGCCCTGCTCGTTCCTGGTGTTGATATCCCAGTTTAACTCAAGTGTTTAGTGTTGCCACAGGTATGATTAACTTTTGTTGATGTTTCCAACTATTACACGTGGCTATTGTTATTTCAGGAGAATTCCCCCTTGATTGGAACTGCTCCATGTTCTCCTGTGGCCTGCGGTCTGCATCCGAGCGTTCGGAACCAGTTGCTCGAGTCGTCCAGCTTCCCTGCCTGCTATAGTGCCTGGAACCTGTGCAGTTCTATGTGCAGATGGTCCTTCCACCTTGATGTCGACTTGGGATTACCGCGCACACATACACTGCATTACCCGTTCACCGGAAATACACTTGTCGCACTATATCACAGGTGTATTGAACCTCCTGCGTGCACTTGCCCATTTATAATTTTGGTGTAGTCGAATGCTCGTTTAATGGATCGATTTGAGACTATATTTGCATTATTTTGTGTTAGTTAATGACAATCTAACCCTTTGGCCTTGCTAAGAACTATTAAATTGTATTTGTTTATGACCACTGACGTTTAAATTACTGTTATAATCCTTTCACATGGAGTCACATGCCAGCAGTGTTTATATTCATTATTTAAACCTATCGTTTTAACCTAGTACTATTTGCTAACAAAATTAAAATGTTTGACCTTAAAAGGCTGTAGTGATTCGTGACCTGTAAATAACACAGCAATATATATATAATAAATCTCAGGTAAAGCGTCTATCTGAATTCCAAGCTTGTTTTGTCTATAATGAATTTGGGGTTATTTACTTAGTACGCGTAATTTTTAGTTTATTACGTTGCTCATGTATAATTTCTGAAGTTGTTTTCTGAATGTGTTGTACATTTCATTAAATTTGCTGTTGCCGCTGCACGATTACTGGCGTGCATATATGTTTAGCAGTTAATATGGACCATTTCGCTAATTTACCTCACGACGGAAAAGCGGAGAGATGGCCAAGATGGTCAGGATCGTGTGACAAGTCGAAGATTTCGAAAGTCGGATAAAATGCACACCTAAAATCAAACTCAAGTTATATGAACTAAAAGTAATATTCTATCGTGTAGATAGGTCCTCGTCTGATTTATCGAAGATAAACTAACAAACGAGTGTTAATTTATTGTCCTGCTACATTATCTTGTTTTAATTATAGTTTATGGAGACACATTCTTTTAACGTTGGACACATTAATGCGCGTTCGTTAATTAGTCATATTATTGATTTTAAGAATTACGTTTTGTATTCTAATTTTGACGTATTTGGTGTAAGTGAAACTTGGCTCTGATATCCCTATGGCAATGATATTGCAATGCAAGGTTATAACAACAGAGCTGAACTCGTGTCGGGGAGGCGGAGTGTGTTTGCATATCAAAAATACTATTGATTCTGTTCTGCTAATTTTAATCACACAGATTGATTTGAGGAACTCTGGGTTCAACTAAAAATTAATAAAA
Organism: Agriotes lineatus; assembly: GCA_940337035.1. Taxonomy (NCBI): domain Eukaryota; kingdom Metazoa; phylum Arthropoda; class Insecta; order Coleoptera; family Elateridae; genus Agriotes; species Agriotes lineatus. The sequence continues at coordinate 128,894 of CALNHX010003426.1, read as the reverse complement.
AAGTAATCAATATGGGAGTTATATACAGGCCACCTAACACCGACTGCAAATTGTTTTTAGATGAATTTATCAATGTTTTATCAAATATCATTTTTCAATTCGACTCCATTATATGCGTGGGCGATTTTAACATAGATATACTTCAAATAAATAGTAACGGCGCATTGTTCGACCAAGTGCTTCAAAGTTTCGGCCTAACCCAACTCATTGTCGAACCAACACGTATCAGTTCCAGGACATTTTCATTGATAGATTTAATTTTCGTCAGTGACGATGTTGACGTCAAAAAATCAGGAATTTTAAATTCTCTTTTTATCTCTGATAATTTTTAACTATTCTAAACTTGGCTGGGGAGAATGGTAGGAAGGCTTCACGGATTGAGCACATCTGTCGAAATTTCAAACATTTTAACTATGAAGCTCTTATAGGTGACTTGCAGACCATACCATGGTTTTAAATATTTGATGTTGACAATATTGATCACAAAATTAATTTTTTGAACAATAATTTTCTACATTTATTTAATTTTCATGCTCCTATTGTGACCGTAAAATTTTCTAAACCTAAGCAACCCTGGATTACTGACAACATCAAACGTATGATCAAATTGAGAAATAAAGCCACCAAGGAGTACAAAAATTATAAAACTGTACCCAAGTGGGAATATTATAAATCGCCAAGGAATTTGGTCACTTCTTCTATTCGCAGAGAGAAAAGTGCATATCTGGAGTATTCATCCACTAATGATAATGTAAAAGATATTTGGAAAAAAATTGTAAATTTAAACATATATAATAAAAATCTGTAAAAGGCTTTACCCAGAACTTCCCCCGTCGACCTTGTGACACTATATATTTTAAAAATAAAAGTAAGTTAGGAGTAAAGATATCTTTACGTTTATAATAAATTAAATACATTTTTAAATAAAAAAGTCCATTACTATAGGGATTTGAACCAAGGCTCTTGCGACTGCGAACGAAGCGCTTTGGCCAATTTCTAACAACTCTATCGAGCCCTGTTAAAATCATTCCGTTTGAGTAAACTTGTATATACTTATCTGTAATCGTTTCCAAAATACGTCGATGTTAGAGTTTATCCTGCAAATTCCCCGTACGCTTTCTTTGAAGAATTTCTGTAGCAGTTGTTAAAAGTAATTTTGACTATTCAAGTCACCTGTCATCTGTAAAAAAATGACCAATGAAAATTCAGAATCTGACGTTTCTTGACCAATCAAAAAAATATCAGCGGATATACCTTCCTAAAGGTATTCAAGTGACTATTCAACACTATAAAATATAAGCCAATCACATTGCAGACATTTGCTTTTTTCAACCAATAACAGCAGTATATCACTGAATATTGGGCACCATGCAAAATATTCACAAAACAATGTACGTACTCAAAAAATAAATAGCCTTGTTGCGAAGTATCGCTTAGCAACGATGTTCTGTCCTTAGTGATATCGCTAGGTTACCTAACATTAAACCCCAACAAACTGTGTGGCTTGTTTTAAAATTTTTAAAATGCTGTGTTTTGGAAGTATTCCTCTGAATTTAATTGAGAATGAATAATTATATTAATGTTGAATTATTTTTCAATAAAGTTAATCGTTCTGTATTAATATTGTTAAATAGTCGTCCCAAATACCACTCGAAGTGGATATATATTTTTTAAATATTTTGCCATTTCCATAGAAATTATTGCAAATTTAACTCAACAAAATCACATTTAAATGTCACTCGCCTTCGGCTCGTGACATTTTTGATGCGATTTTAAATCGTGAAATTTAAACGCAATAATTTACATGGAAACGACAAAATATTTGTCAAAAATATATCCACTGCTTGTGGTATTACCCTTGATTATTCAACACTATAATGAACGAACCAATGAAAATTGTTCAATTTGTCATAAACTGCCAATCAAAATTGACTCATTGAAAACACCTAATGTCACAGTGTTTTCACGCGAGCCCGATTGGTTTTAATGATTTCAATTTAGTGAGTAGCCTTTGACTGACATTTCACCAAAACGTCAAAGTCAAAGTTAGCAAACCAGCGTCGTTCTAAGAACTTACAATAATCGTGTTGGAAGCTCCAGTATTGAATTAATAGTGGAAAACGTAAAAATGTGTGCTGTCCAATACGGTAAAAGTCATCTACCCATATTGTTGAATAATCTTTCCAAATACCACTCAAGGCAAAATTTTTTAAGAGAATTTTTTTTGTCAACATGCAAATTATTGCAAATTTCTCTCAACAAAAACTGCTCAAATTCCACTCGACCTGCGGTCTCGCGGAATTTTTAACGCAGTTTTGGTTTCGATAAATTTAAACGCAATAATTTGCATGTGAACAAAAAAATTCTCAAAAAATTTTCACCTTTTGTGGTATTACCCTTGAATATTTTAAACAAATATGATTTTTATTATAAAAAATCAATATTAGTGTTCTGTTACTATAGAAATTGCGTAGCTTGTTGCTAAATTTACTGAAAACTAATTTGAAAAAGTATTTTGGTTCATTGAATAGACCCTCGAATGTCATTCTTAGTCAAAGTTAAGTAGATTATTTTTGCAGTGGTATCACTACTCATGTCCATTGCGCTTGGGATTATGACTCTTACTAGCGCACTCGTCATAATCGAACCTAAGCGCAATGGACATTCGTGATACCACAGCAAAAATATTCAATATAACTTTGACTACTCATGGTATTATAAGTGAGAGTAATTTGATATCATCTGAATTTAGAAAGAATAGAGTTTCCACTAGTTTAAGAATCATCGATAAATATTCCCAACTAAACTTGTAAATGCGATGTATGCATAAAATTCCCATTTTCAGGGTCAGTTTGGCGCATTATGCAGCTCCCGGCCGCAATATCTCCCGGCTTCTCCAATTACTAGGTCGCAACTATATTTAGTAACGTGCTAATTTGTGCCTCGTTTTTGTATGGTAAGAATAAAGCCTGCAATATGTAAAAATTATTACTTCTAGCTATTACTAAGTTGAATATAAAATAAACACAATTTTATTTTTTTTAAGGTGCTCACCTTGTATATATTTGTATCAAATTGTACCGGTTTCAATATATATATATATATATATATATATATATAATGTGTATGCAAAATATCGTCTTCCTCCGACAAATATTTTTTGAGTTATACCGCCAACAGACAGACAGACAGACAGACAGACAGACGGAATTGAGAAAACCTCTTTTTCGTTATCTTGGGACCCTGAAACGTGAAGATCTGGAGAAATCGCGGAAGGTAATTTTTTCGCGATTACAATACTTTCTTCGTGTTTTAGACGAGGGAAGTAAAAAGAAAAATTACCCTACCAATCTCCCTCCTAACTTACAAACTCCTGATGAAATGAACAACTTTTTTATTAAATCTGCAGAGAATCTGAATCCTCCAGATCCAGCATTATCTATGTTGATAATCTAAAGGACAATATAAATGAGGCCTTTAAGTTGTCTACATTTGCTGAGATGGAAGTAGATCCAATTTTAAAATCAATTAAATCTAAGGCTCAAGGTGCTGATATGATCCATATTATTATGTTGAATTACTGCATGGTTCATTTGCTACCTTACATCACACACATAATGAATTCTTGTATTACTACTTCCTGTTTTCGCAATATCTGGAAAGTAGCGCTTATTATACCTATCCCTAAGACACTGGCGCCCAAAGATTATAAAGATGTATGTCCTATAAGTATTCTTCCCACTTTGTCGAAAACTTTTAGAAAAAAATGTTGATTCACAATAGCGTAGCCACTTAACAAAATATAATATTCTTCCTAAGTTTCAATCAGGTTTTAGAAACGATTACAGTTGTACCACTACTCTGCTGAATGTCACTGAAGACATTTTTAAAGCCATTGATAATAACAAGCTCACAGCACTTGCGCTAAATGACTTTAGCAAAGAATTTGATCTCTTAAATTATGAACGTTTACTATTAGTTTGATACTATAATGGATTGGACATTTTCCGTTCATATCTAACTAATCGTTTTCAACAAGTAATTCTTAACAATCAAGTATCCTCTACTGTTGAAATTAAATCCGGCGTTCCACAAGATTCGATATTAGGTCCTCTATTCTTTTCAATATACACCAGTAATTTCGTTCCTTCTCTTAAAAATTTCATTTCACAATATCACCTTTACGCAGACGATACACAGCTGTCTATCTAATTTTCTCCTGCTGAAGTAAACAATGCAATTTGTCAATTTAACAAAGATCTAGATACTTTAGTAGAAATATCAACAAAACATTGTTTAAAAATTAATGCAACTAAATCAACGTGCTTACTTATTGGGAAACAAAAACCTAGAACTGAAATTCAGAATTCGTTTCAAATTTACATAGACAACAAACACGTTTTGTTAATTCCGATGGAAATTTAGATCTTGCAATCGATAGTAATATAAGATATAACGAGAATGTCACAAAATCAATTCAAAGTGCTTATTGTAAACTGAAAACCCTTTATAATAGTAAAAACCTACTTAATAGAAAACTTAAACTTATGCTTTGTGCATCTCTGGTATTATCGACATTTAATTATGGGGATGTTGTTTATGGTAGTTGCTTAGACATTCGCCGAATTCAAAAAGTACAAAATACTTGCCTAAGATTCATTTTTGGTATCAAACGTAGACAGAATAGTTCTCATACACTTATCAGAGCTAGGTGGTTAAATATGTCTAATAGACGTTTAGCTCATTCCTTATTTTTATATTACAAAATCATAAACAACAAAATACCATCATATCTATATGATCGTTTGACTTTTCGCACGGATTTTCACAATCTTAATATACGATCTCGTGGCCTACTTACACCTCCCCTTCACAGGTACGAAATTTTTAAGCGTTCATTATTCTACAACATATAGAAATTATTCAATTCGTTCCCTATACAATATAAATCATTTTCATACAAACAAATTTAAAAAAGAACATCCAGTGTTTCTACGTGAGTTTTTGTTGAGCGTCAGCATCGGCATGGCTATATATATTTAGCTTCTTAGTTTTTAAGCATGGTAGATCAGCTGTTCGTGTGTTTGTACGAACCTTCTAAATGTGTGGAAATAATCAAGTATTTGTACGAATTTCTAATTTGTCTCCTAGGTGTGGTTAATAAATAAAATTATTATTATTATATATGCTTAACCCAACATTTAGTATATAATATGCACAGAATATAAGTAATAGAAAAACACAAATTATCGAACCACATAACAGGGTATCATACGCATTAAATAGAACTCCAACCAAGGGCGACGATATGGAATCTGAAGACTTAAATGCAAGTATAAGAACGAACAGTAATGCCAGCCAACTAGGCTGCCAATTTTATCTACGTAGACAATACATTTAACACACACACATGATTACAACACTTAAATCTTAATTTTATTTTCCTGTAATATCCAAGGTTTAGGCATGACGCCGAAACCATCCATTCTACAAATTTCGAAAGGTATTTTTAAAATTAAGTGTCATCTGTAATAAATTATGAGATTGTTAAAAGTGTTGCCTATCTAGTTGTTACGCTATAGAATGGACAGTCTGTATAGTATATTATTATAAACATTCCGGACTTCCCCTGTTCCCGATTATATGTTTGTATATTATGTTGTATGACATCAAAAATTTTGCAATGCAACATTATAATTTCCCTAAAAATTACAGAGTTTTCCGATTGCTTTTCGCTATGTATCAATTGTGTTTCACTGTTAAGGTGATTCCCATTTGTCAATATTGACAAGTGTTGACAAGAGGGAAAAGCATTTCAGATAAAGTTAAGCACAACTGATACATGGTGAAAAGCAATCGGAAAATCCTTTATTCTGCGTAGTAGATCGAAACAATTTTAAGAATCTTGAATTCTTACTATTATCTATCAAGAGAGTTAGTCCGAAGTTCCGCAAACATGATTCAGGAACGATTAACGGGTTATCAAATAACAAAAGTTGAAGTAGTAAGATTAATCCCGATTTCTTTAACAAATGAAAATAGGGTCGAATGAATATACACCGTATATTACAGCCCGAGATGGGAAGTGTTTCATTACTTTCGAGAGATTAGTTAGCTGATTGAGACGCGAAGCGTCTAAATCAGCTATTATCTCAAGACTAAGGAAACTTCCTGTCGAGGTTTGTATACTATTTTATTCGCAACCACTTTATTCTAAACAATAATTGGAAAAATTATTATATTATGATACGTCAGGTTGTGACGCGCATGAATGGATCAACGAGATTCCCAGTGTCCCTACCTACTCAGCGGTCGGAAATGTACTTCCCGCACTCACCTTCCAGCACTTGAGCGGGAAGTGAGTGCGGGGAAGTAGCGGGCTGAAATGTACGACTTCCCCCACTCAAATGAGGTCGGGAATGTTAACATTACATATATGGTTGCGAATAAACAACTTTTACTAGATCCTTCAATGTTTTTTAGAGATAATATTTTCATACTACAAAACTCGGTTCTTGTTTTAATCTTTTTTTTTCTTACCAGTTGCCATTTTTACCGTAATGCATTATGGAAGCCTACTCCTTTAATTGAAATAAATGGTTTATAGTTTAAAAAGGGTAGCCAAGTAAGAATTTGTTAGTGTTGCAAGATGTATCACTCTCTGCTTTTATATTAATTTTTGACGGGAAAGATATACAGACCTATTAGCAGCGTACATGCATCAACCAAGTAGAGGTACTCATGCAAAATGTTGAAATATGTCTAGAGTGCCTGCGACAGTAACTCGGGGGGTATTCCTAAGCTTCACTATCAGATTGCAGCACAAAGTTCTACCAATCAGAGCCAGTTACTACCGGTAGTGGTGCCATCATCTGCTAGTACCATCGGAAAGTACCCCCCCGGAGCCGTTCAAGGTCATCCAAATCGGAATTTTGGCATCAAAGGAACCGACACTGAGTGTTTTATTTATGTACGCTGCTACTAGTTTGCTGTCGCTCCTGTATAAGTTATGTATGAATATTTCGAATCACCTGAACAAAAAATTGGACACATATTATCAACCAGTAGAACAGGCAGGATTTAAAAGTATTTCCAGTGCCAAAGGATGTTACTGGAAAAATGCAAGAAACACAACGAACGTGAACGTTAGCTTATATACAGATAGGGCCATAATTATATATAACAGCAATGAGATAATATGAACAACAAAATAGAACGCTCGAGTAAGAAAGAGATGACGATACTTAAAAATTATTTTAGTAGGCACGTTTTGTTGACTTCTGTCATAATTAAAATGAGCGTCAAGCCTACGCGAATATTTGGTACTATGTTTATCTCTTTCTTACTCAAGCAATACGTGTTGATTTCCAGTTCATGTTATCTCATTTCTGTTATACTGGGTGATTATAAATGCTTTTCCATCAAGTTCCCTTTGAAATATTTGTTGTATGAATAATATGTTTGTGGCACTGTAAATCTATGTTAAATTCTAGGTTAGCAGGTTAGGTTTTGCGTCAGTCTGTGTCAAAACTTACACAAAACCTAACCTGCTACCGGGCGCGGATTTAAATAGGAGTATTTCGCTAGGTTGGACAGCCAAAATCACTTAAAGTTAAAAATATACGGTACCCCCCACCCCAAGGAAAGCACTCTTCAGTGCTTTCCAACCATACTTCGACACTCAGCATCACTCCATTTCGCTAGTACAATGAAATGTTGTTAACCCAAAAAAAATGTTGCCGACGACCACACCTCAAAAGTTGATTTTGTCTTCATTTTCGGAGGACCTATCGTATGAAAACGATCCAAGACTTCAGGAAGGTTCCTGGCGACCGGAATCGTGTACACATACAAACATACGTCCACCGCATAGCACGTTTAGGCAGAGAGTTTTAGAGATATTTGACTCAGGAGTGGTTGTAGATATGAGGGAATTTCAATACTTCGTACACTTCGTGTCGAAGTAACTATTCGATTCTTGTGTGTTGTACGTATCTACTAACTTATGACAATGAAGTAATGACCCTAGCCAACAGGATAATTAATAGATTGGAAATAACTCAACGAGCGATGGAAAGAAGAATTTAAAGGTTTTATTAGGAGATTATAACAAGTGTTGCTAAAAAAACGGAGCTGCGACACAAGATGATAAATCTACGAATGGAGTTTTACATTGGAGATCCTGAAAAGGCAAAATAAATGTTGGTCGAACACCAAAAAGGTGGAGCGACGATATAAAAGCTATAGCCGGTAGACAATGGAGGAGAACCGCAAGAAATAGGAAAGAATGGAAAAATTAAGAAGAGGATTATGTCCAACATTGGATACGAAGGATCTGGGAAAGAAGAAGAATAATATAAATACATAATTTATAATAACTAAAATATTTACAGTAACGTCACCTGAACTATTATGTACCTTGCCATATTATTAAGGACAAAGTATAGATACATAAGGATTGTATCATAAATATTCTTTAATTGGAAATGAACAAAAAAGAACTTTACTCTTATCAATTACATTTGTTAATAGTATTGCATATATTATATAGGTGAATGGGCTTATCCCGTATTTCCATAGTTAATATTTCGTCTATCTTCCGCCGCTTACTTTGATTCTTTGAGCAATAAATTTTTATAGGGTATAACATTGTTTGTATAATTTTTTTGTTATTTTCCCATTCCCTTTTGATAACATTTATCAAATCTTTTCTATATGTGATAGTGTGTATTGCAACTTCTAGTTTTAAAACAGTCTACACTTTTTTAGTGATTAACTTTTTTAAATATAAATATTTTTACTTCCCTCGTCTGAAAGACGAAGGAAGTATTGTAACCGCGAAAAAATCACCTTCTGAGATTTCTTCAGATCTTCACGTTTCAGAGTGTCTAGATGACGAAAAACAGGTTTGCTCAATTCCATCTGTCTGTCTGCCTGTCTGTCTGTCTAAGAAAGTAATAACTTTCGCGTAGGTCAGGCTTTACATTTGTCGAAAATAAAACGCAACCGATGCAGGATAATGTCACAAAGGAGTAAAAATGTTTCACCCATAAACCCGGTTCTGTTCAAGAAAGTCGCGCGCCGGACTTATCTCGGAGAGACGCGGTAGCGCAGTTGGAATTTCCTTGCAGTTAGATTCGCTGAGATGCGGCGGGTTGAAACTCCAGCGGGATACATTTTGTTAAATTTGAAAATGTATTTATTTTTTATTCAACTTAGTAATAGATACAGGTAATAATTTGTGCATGGTGCAGGCTTTATTCTTACAAAAATGGAAACCAATAGATACACAATAAATGTTTTACAATACAAGAATGGGCACAAATTAGCCATTACTAAATATAGCTGCGACGGAGAAATTGTAGAGGCCGGTCCTCCATGGCTTAGGTAGATATTGTGGAATTCCTTATGATATCGCATTAAACGTTGGGACTTCATACTCGGTCCGCCTGCAGTTCGAATTTGACCACAGGTAACGTCTTTTTTCATTTGAAAATGTATTTAATTTATTAGAAACGTGAAAATAGTTTTACTCCTTACTTAATTTGATTTTTAAAATTACTTAGTGTCACAATGTCGACGAGGAAAGTTCTGCGTAAAACCTTTTACAGATTTTTTAAAACTGTTTTCGATATTGCTTGGAGATCCATATTGCATGGAATACATTCTTTTTTCTTTTGAACCCTTATACTGTCCATGGTGCCACTAGTAATATCAATATTTTCCATTTCTTTGCTGCTAAGTAAACTCATCATTACATCAGTAGAATGTTTTACTATTGCTTCATTACTTTTGAAACATATGGTTTGCCAGTTCTTCGGATGGCGGAAGTACAAGGCTCATCTATTAAATCAATTTTAGATTCGTCCGAAAAAAACCTAATCATTAAAAAGAAAACAATTTTGGAAAGTTCTTAATCGTGTCTTTGCATTAGATTAATTACCTCTTCCAGTCATCATTAAGTAAGCGTTTCTATTTATTAGTTCAATTTTTTCGTTGTAAAGTCATGGTAGGTTGCAGTTTTGTTTTTTGGTTGGACGGAGACTAATCGGATCATTTTCCCGTATGCACCGCACTTTCTAACAGTTCTATGTGAAATTTCATTTTGGTAACTATATAAAATATATGTTATTCGTTTTCTGGACTTTATTCGGTTATTTTCTGCTATTTGAATCATGTTTTTGTCTTCTTTTTAGGGATTATCCTTATTCGACCACAACGATCTCTGCGTTTGGCCACTAAACTTTCACCATTTGTTAGCTGAACCTCTATTCTCCCCACCACATATTTTGAAACATTCACTCGTTGCAATTTGCCGTTTGGCGTCTTCAATTTATGCCTTTTTTCAAGGCATATCTAAATCTCTATTTCGCCTTTTTTTTCGAAAATCGTTCAACCAAATCGAATTACACAATTCAACTCGCTGTACACTAGATTTGACTGGTAAACATATAATACATTTGGTTTAGTTCGATTGCATATAGTATAACAGAAAAGCATTTGATTGTTTTTTTTTGTATACGTCTATTTATTGCAGACGTAGTACATACTTAGACTGCAGTAGATGATACTTTGTGCTATATTTGGACTAGCATATTACTAAAATTTGCCAATTGTGTATGATAACAATATTCACTTATAATACCATGAGTAGTCAAAGTTATGTCGACTATTTTTGTGGTGGTGTCACGAATGTCCATTGCGCTTTGGTAGGATTAGGACGAGTGCGATAGCACGAGTCCTAATCCAAAGCGCAATGGACATGAGTAGTGATACCACCACAAAAATAATCTACTTAACTTTGACTAAGAATGGTATTCGAGGGACTATTTAATGAACCAAACTACTTTTTCAAATTAGTTTTCAGTAAATCTAGCAACAAACTACGCAATTTCTATAGTAACAGAACACTAATATTGACTTTTTCTAATAAAAATAGCATTTGTTAAAAATAGTCACTTGAATACCTTCTAGGAAGATATATCCACTGATATTTTTTTGATTGGTAAAGAAACGTCAGAATTCTGGATTTTCATTGGTTACTAACTTTTTGACAGATGACAGGTGAATTGAATAGTCAACAATATTTTCTAATCCTAAAATTACTGTATCTTTAATGAAAAGAAAATGTTTGCCCCTAATAGTCGGGCCAGGTACGGTAGCGAGATTTTGTTTCCTAAAATTAGATTTGGTACAAGTTGCAGAACTGCTATTTTAGTAGATCTTTAAGCTTCTCCACTTGGTACTGTTTTGGTAGGGCATTCTTCATTTGGTGTCGGGCGTATCTTTTCTTCTGAAAATTATAGATATTGAGTAACAAATTATCGCAATTTAGAATAGATATCTACTAACTTTTGGTTCCACCAAATAAAATTTTTTCGATAGTGATAATAGGTGATTCAAATGATAACGTTAACATAACTGCAACAATCGTAGTAAAAGCAAAATCTCCCCAAAATACATACATCTGCAACAGAGAAATACAGAAAATTATAATTGGTAGATACATTGTGCAGATTTGATTTACCATTTTTCCACTACTGGATCGAGGAGTATCTCTCATTTGTGCTGTAGTTAGGTAGATTACGAAGTAATGTACAAGATATTGAGTGTACGTAAACTTTGAAACGACTTGAAATACTGGTAGGGACAGAAACCAATTATCGGACCTAAAAAATAATTCTTCTTAATTTTCATTAGTAGGTATAATAGCTGTTATTTCAAATTATTATCGTCCTTATTTAGCTTTACATTAACCTATAACCAATGCGTTGGAATTACCTCCATATCCGATTACGCAAAGGTAAATTACAGAACAAACGGCAATCGCCCAAGCAGGACGCACGAAACCCAAATGCATGGAATTGGCAACCCTGTCATATTCTCTGAAGATGAGGTCGTGTCCAGCAAATACACATGTGCTTAAAACAGCTAAGGATGCGGCCCATACCAAAACTATTAATAGCTTAAAAAACAAATTAAAAATTATTGCAGAAAATAGACAGTTCACCTTGACTTAGAGTGTTTGCTACACATAACACAAGAGCGTTATTAATATTGAATAAGTCAAAATGCATAGCAGTGTTTCTTATTACCTTATTAATGACCAGCTTCCTGTTATTTCGCTTAAATTGGAATATAAAGTATCCCGCAATGAAGCCTATAAGCCACGTTGCTGCCCTGGTTTGAGTTGCTCCATAATAATATTTCGTATAGTTCAAAGTGTCTTCCATACTAAAAATAGTAAATTAAATTAAATGGTTTTTTGCAGCTGTGTATAACTTACTTCTGGTTTCCCAATGTATGATAATTAAGTTCAAAAAACCACCCCGTCAAAAAGCAGGTTACTATGGAGCACGCTGTAAGGAATCCGGTTGCTGAGAGAGTAATCGTGGGCCATCTACTCAATGGAATAAGAAGAATGGGTGATAAGACGAACAACTGCATGTCCACGTTTAGATACCAGGATTGAGGAACACACTGAAATTATTTACTATTAGAAATTGATTAAAATGTGTTATTTAAATAATTACAGTGCTCGACTGGTCGCCATAATTTTGAATATAAAGTAATGCTTTCCACCAGTATTTCTCACAATAACTAGTTAGGTCTCGCTCTACTACGAATGGCCACAATGGACCGGAACCGAAATGTTTGAGAAGTGTAACATGAATTAGAATTATAACAGCAAATACCGGGGTGAGCCTGTCAAACATAGTTTTGATTAGAACTTCTTGACAGTTTGTAATACAAAAATATTTGAAAAAAAATCATATAGCATACCTTAAATAGCGATGAACATAATACAAAATGATATTGAATTTAACACCTTTAGTTACTGCACTCATGTACCCATAAGCAATCACCAATCCTCCCATCAAAAAGAAGGTATCCACAGCTATGGTTGCTCCCAGCAAATACATGTTTGCTTGGTAGGACATCCACTAAAAGTAGTTACATTTTAAGCTTAAGTACTATTCATACATAGTATTATATTACATCAGCAACTTCCAAGTGATTTGTAACTGGAAAAGTATTCTGAATAGCAAATCTATGTCCCAATATTACCCACATTGTACTAATGACACGAATCCCGTGAAGGCAAGAGATTTGGTTTGGACCATCACTAGTTGTAATTAGTTTCTTACCATTTGTTAAAATAGAAAACGCTATGAATATGATATGGTGTGGTTCTAGAAATTATAACAGTATGTTAATAATATGGCGTTACTGTACATGCTGTATCCATAATCAGTGCTACAATAAGATATTTTTATATGACGATAGAGCGTTGTCAAATTGAAATACGGAAATTAACGATTTTGCAACATGTTGAGTTTTGTATGATTTTTTTAGAGATAGACACTTACTTTTGTCAAAATATTGGGTGACGGCGTCATAAGCAGTCGATATTAGCATTATAAGAAGAATAACGCCTAAGAATGATCTACAACAGAAACCGAGCCTTAAGTGGTGTAATTTGGTTATCGTATCAACATACATTGTTGCTATACTTCCAGGATCAAGGTCTGGTTGAGAAGATTTAGTCTGGCAAAGTTCTTTATAGAAGCGCAAACCAAGATTCGAATATATTTGGTTTATATCATCAATAGAACAACTATGTGGTACACATCTGGCTGATTGTATACCCATTTCTTTATCAGGAGTAATCAGTCGCGTATTGGTATCTGTTCCTGAACTAAGCGGGTTTCTCTAAAAATATACAAAATTTGGTTGAATTTGAATACTTACAAGAAGAATAGTGGAATAGGTCTATTAAAATTACTATTAAAACTAAATAAAGTAGTTACCAAAGGCATTTGCATATTCATAGACATAGATGTGGTTATTGGAATTGTACCAAGGCAATACTGTCCATAAATATTTTTCGACGCTTCCATTTTGGCATCAATGTTGATACACTCATCAAATGCACCTAAATCAGCAAAATGTCCTTCTAAAATCCCTGTAGGGAGTTTAGAGCTGGCATCAAACACTAAAAAAAATAGACACAATTAGAATGCGTTATAGCGTAAAAATTCTATATGTTTATTGTTCCCAATTAAAAATTCTCTTAGTAAACACATAACGCAATTAATTAATAAGAAATGTGTAGTATGAGGTACTACTTGCGCCCTGGGTTGTATATACATCCGCGTTTTTTTAGAAATTACACTGACTATTTTTTAAACAGTCATATCAGCCAATAGTAATGAGAAAAAGTTTCAAATCGACCAATAGCATCAAAATTACACTGACTGTTTGCTAGTAGCTAATTGCATTGACTATTTGCTAGTAGCATCAAAATTACATTGTGTATTTGCTAGTAGCAAATTACAGCAACTATTTTTTCACAAACCATTGAAATCGTTCTTCTGCTGTAACACAACTAGCTAAAAGTGGAGTAGGTGAGCAGCAGTTGTTAAAAAATAACAAAACACTCATATGGAAGCTCCATCAAACCCTATCTGCAACTTGGACTGTTTAAAAAATAATCACGCCGAATTACATTCGTGGTAATATTTTTTTAAATAATATTTACTAGATTTTTACTAGCATTAATCTTTGTTGCTATTAAGAAATTGCACGAGTGGACGTAATGATTCGTGAATCTAGTTAAAATTATCAAAAAATTATCACCACTTAATTAATTACTGTTTTTCAATAAGGTAGTAATTTACCTACTTACTTTTAAGAGCCCACATGCTAAACTTTAGTATACCTTGTCGGTATTCTTCAAGATGGACTTCGCATTGAGACGAAATATTAACATCCTTACTTTTCAGCAGCTCTTCAATTTTACTAGCAAACGAGTCAGGCGAGTCTTCATCAGGAAAGTGTCTATTTGCATTAACTACAGTCAATGCAACAATAATCACTGTGATATAAAATCCAAAATTAGCCATTTCACCTAACCCGTTATTTGGAACTACTGGCAGAAACTATGGCTACATTGCCATATATACCGAAAATGGCGTAAAGATATCTGTGTAATCTTCTAATCTAAATCAGTTGAAGTGTTGAAGTATTCTACGTACTTGTAATTGAGAAGAATACTTGAATTGACATTCTAAACGTTTCCAGGAACTGTTTTTCAGGACTCAATGGGCTAGTGCATTACCTACTGACCACTGGACACCAGGCCTGAACGTTCCGGCGTGACGTCAGGACAGGCCGGTTTGTACGTACCTGTGCTCTCTGTTAAAATGAATAAAAGCAGTGTTTACAACGTTAGAAATAAAGGCTTCGTGTGTAAACGGAGTTACCAGTCGTGAACTGAGCCCCTGGTCGTACCCCATTCGCTTTTTTACTTTCTTCGTATTGTAATCGCGAAAAAATTACCTTCCGAGATTTCTCCAGTTCTTCACTTTTCAGGGTCTCTAGATGACGAAAAACAGGTTTTCTCAATTTCGTCTGTCTGTCTGTCTGCCTGTAGGCTGTATCACTCAAAAACTATTTGTCGGAAGAAGATGATATTTTGCATACACATTATACCGTGTGTCCACAGGAGTACGCACCATAGAGAAAAGATAATGCTAATAGAATATAAATATCAACCAGTGCTATGACCACCGTCCCTTTTCTTGTACCATTTGTACCATATTGTTTCATACAGTGGCAAGTCAGAAGCCAGAAAACAACGTTTTAGCGTCCCGGCGATCACAACATTAGCCGATCTTTCTATTCTATTTGGTTACCCTATGGTGCGTCCTCCTGTGGACACACGGTATATATATATATATATATACCTGGCATGAAACCGTCACCGTTTCATAAAAATATATAATAGGGTGAACACCTTAAAAAAATAAAATTTTGTTTATTTTTGCATCAACTGAGGAATACACAAAGATACTAATTTGCACATAGTGCTGGTTTTATCCTTGCAAAAAATGGAAATCAAAAAATACGAAATAACTGTTGTACGAGACGAAAACGAACAACGAAAAAGTGCGTTACGTTAAATAGACCTGGATCACAAGAATTGCCAGCGCGGGCGTGGAGCAGTCAGCGCAGCCGTAGTTCACCGGGGAAACAAAAGAATCCAATGTTCGGGTTCGTTCGCAGGCACTAGTTCGAATCTTATTAAGGAGAATATTTTTTAAAAACTGAATTTACTATTATTAAAAACGTGAAGACATATTTACCCACAGTTTCCTTCGATTTTTAAAATTATTTAGTGTCAAAACGCCCACTTATGAAAGTGTTCTCATAAAACTATAAACTAGCCCAAAACAATGCCTACTTGGCAATTGCTTTTGCTTGCAGAAGGCGGACCGCTCGCTGGGCCCATGCCCATCTGGAAATTTCCTGGTTTCTCTGTTGTCCCATCCGCCCCTAATTCTGAGTAACTCAAGATAGAATATTATATCAATAATATTAAAACATTGCGCTTAACCGTCATTTTGCTAAAGAAATATATGTTTATCGAAAATACAGCTTTGGTCAATTTTGTGCCACAACGTCAACTGCGAAGGAAGTTTTGAGTAAAGCCGTTTACAGATTTTTTTTGTAATAGAAAACGAAGTTTCAAAGCGAAAACCATAATTTTTTATTTTAGCATAGGTAGCGCAATAAATATAAAACTTTAACTTGGTTAACTATTATTATTACATTTACCACAAAAATTTTAATCCGAGTATTGTTTTTTTTCTTTCCTCGCTATGATATTGGCCCTCAAGTAAACGAACTAAAACCTTCTGCAAAGAATTTTAACACCAGCTGCCACAGAAAATTTCCATTATTTAATAATGTAAAGATTATTCTTTAAAATGCTCAAATAATAATTCATTGAATAGAACATTATTACACATAACTGAGTTTACTACCGCGTTGTGCAGGTATAACACGGCTCAAATTCTTGATTAAACTGTAATTGTTTTCTACCACTAGTTTATCTTTATAAGCTAACCTGCGTTTGCAATGGTCTCATTGGATTTTCCTCAAAGCACTGTAATACCAATGACCTACTATATAAGTTATTACAGGTAATACTTCACGTTTAACCTTTAACGAAAGTTACTGGATCAGCATAAATAATAGAGTTAAAAGGAATGTTCCACTGCGGTACCAACATACCGTGTGTCCACAGGGTTTCGCACCATGGAATCAGAGCAACGTTAATTTATCCCAAAGATCAGCTGTTGCTTTTACGAAAACAGATTAATGACAAACCCTATTATATTTATTTTTCTATGGCAGTAAACGATTAGTCGTATTCAATGTTGGTACTATCCGTTCCCCCACCCACTCGCGCAAATAATCCTGATATTCAACTTGACGTATGGTGTCAAATTCGACGATAGCAGGTTAGGTTTTGCGTCAGTTTTAACACAGACTGACGCAAAACCCAACTGCTAAACTCGAATTTGACATAGATTTACAGTGCCACCAACATATTATTCATACGTTGTATAGCCATGACCATTCAAAAACGTTCGAAGGCACTTTATTTGTTACTTGCAAATTCAATTTTAATGGTCAATGCTTAGCAACCGTTTGACAATCAATTGCCACCGGAAGAGTAAATCTTTAAAATAAACTAGCATCACTCCAGCGCTATGGTGCGTAGTCTCGTGGACGCACGGTATATATTATTCTTCATCCTCACAAAATTAATTAATGCGGCTATTGTAAAATGTCGTAGTTTTTGAATTAACAATGACTATTTCCTTCATATCCATAATAATGCGTAATCACTATGGAGTCTGTCAGTTTAATAATGACAAAAATTCAAACGTCAAAATTTAACCGCGGTTAAATATGTGTCAAAATTTAATCGCTTGTGAATAATTTTAACGTGATTATTAAAGGCGCTTCACTAACTGAATTTTATCTATTTATTCAGGAAATAATCTCGGCGAACATCCCGCGTGCATGTAAACTAGCCTAAATAAATTTTGACGATGTTCTGTCAGAATTTTTTGCTCTGAAGAAATATATCTCGTAAATTTTCAGCCCCAAAATCCGGGATTCTTGTTGAGCGACAGATTTACTTGTCAAATTTTTAAGCAAAACATTCTGACAGAAAAAGTCAAAATTTAATCGGCTAATTTAATGCACTTGGGATATTACTGTTGATTAATTTCGAAGTCTCTTTTTAAATTCATATAATTGTTGTAAAGAAATTTTATACTGGTCACCTGCCGGTTGACGATATTTTCCAAACCTATGTAAAAGTGGATTTGTCTACAAGAAATTAATTTTGAGTTTATTTAAACAATATATACTTATTTCTAGCATTTTATAAATTGTATGACTTCCGACTAGATGTGTTAGCGGTGTCAAATTTTGTTTGTGAAAAAATTACAATTCTCGAAAGATCAAGCCAATCAATCATTTAGTCAAAAAACGTAAATTTACAGTCCAACAAAGTTGTTGCTACAGTTGCTTTTTGATATGTCATTTTAATAGTTTAGATTTAGAAAGTGTTTTCACTTCAAAAATGTTCCACCATGTCAATTTAATTTCATTGAAATCAGCGGTACCTTTAGATTTTTCAATGTTTAATGTTTAATCCATTATGCTTTCAGGCTGGGATAACCAAAGAATTAGACTTTTTAAGTGCCGACTTAACATTTTGTCTTTCTAAACTTCTAGGCTACAAAGCTTTTACGATTAGAGAATAACCAAATTTTATGTAATTTTTCATGTTCCATCTGATGAAGCGATTTTAATTAGTGAAACATCGCAATTGTTTCTTCTCCTGTTTAAAATCAGGATTGGTCAATAGTTGGTTATGTTTGGAATTTAACAAGTTGACACGTATATTTAATAAATACCAGGGGTATTGATATGTTCTTATCCGACTATTGAAACAACTAAAATATGAAACCCAACATATATTATTATTCAACGTAGTCTGCCCTTAAATTAACACACTTTTTACAGTGGTCCTGCAACGCCTATAAACCTTTAAAAAAAGGATTCTTCTTGCACAGCAAACCAACCCTCAACAGCTTCTATTACCTCTTCGTTATACAAAAATTGTTTTTTTTTCAATTGAGGGAATAGATAATAATCCGAGGGGCCATATCAGAAGAATAGGACGGTTGTTCCAGTAATTTGAATCCGAATTGATATCATGTCGATGTGAGATTTGTGTACAGGTGTATTATTCTGCGAAATCAACACACCTTTAGCTAACATGCCACGTTCTTTTTTCGTTGTTTTCTCTCTTAGGTTGGCTAGTAATTTAGAATAATGATTTCCAGTTGTTTGTTGGCCCTGTTCTAGATAATCGACCATAATTACTCCACGGATATCCAAAAAAAAAATTATGCAAAAACTTTTCCAGCTAACCTTTGAACTCGAAACTTCTTAGGCCTTGGAGAACCATGATGTTTCCATTCCATCGATTGCTGTTTCGTTTCTGGGTAGTAAAAATAAACCCAAGTTTCATAGATTGTCACAAAACGTTTCAAAAAGTCTGGATCTTCTTCAAAACGGGCACAGATTGAGCGTGACGCTTCCACTCTTGCTTTTTTTTATCGGCATTCAAGTATTTGGGGAACCATTTAGCAGACAATTTTTTCATATCTAAATCGACGGGAACTATAGAATGGACGCGTGCATACGAAATCTTTAGTGCCTCAGCTGTATGTTTCAGCCCAATTCTACGGTCTGACAATATCATGTCATCAATATTTTCGTGCGTAGACACCGAAATCGTTCTTCCCGTTCTCTTCTCATCTTCAACGGAAAGTTTTCTTCTTTTTGAATGTCGCAATCGAATTTTTCACAGTTGCGTAAGAAGGGCACTGATCACCGAGTGTATTAAGCATATCTTCGTAGATCTGCTTACCTCCTAACCCCTTTAAATACAAATACTTAATGATGGCTCAATACACTAATTTATCGATTGTCACAATTGCGTTGGACATACTTTCTTTTAAATTTTATTGCGCAGCAATGTGTCAACTTCTTGAAGTTAAATTTTAAGATGACATTTTTAATAAGTCATTGTTGTTACCACGATAACACGATTTTGTTTTGTTCAAGGGAAGTAGCTTGGGCTAACTAGATATGAATAACCCCTCGCACGCTGACAATGCTCAGCTTCTTGTTTGGTAAAAGAAGTGTTCATTCATTTGCTATTCCATTGTTATCGCTAACTACGCAAAATACTTTAAAACTTATTGTTTCAAAATTGTTTATTACAGCTTTACCTTCATGAGTTAGTTTTGAGGTAGGCAATATCAGTATCACCACTTTACAATTTTATTTTGTACTTGAGATCATGCACACGTAAGCCGCAGTGGCCAAACAATTAGTATTACAAGTAACCGTAATATTTCCCACTTTATAATCGAGTTGAATATAAATTTCATCCATTAGTAGCACTACATATTTTTTATCGTCGTTTAATAACTTCTAAATATCTTCTTGTTTCTCTTCCAAAGCTTGATTACTTAAAAATACATAGTTTCGGGGTGTGGTAAGATAAGGTAACCTGAATATATAAAAAATGTATATGCATGTGGACTGATGGTAATGGTTATTTGTATACCAAGGCACTGA
This sequence comes from Agriotes lineatus, assembly GCA_940337035.1. Taxonomy (NCBI): domain Eukaryota; kingdom Metazoa; phylum Arthropoda; class Insecta; order Coleoptera; family Elateridae; genus Agriotes; species Agriotes lineatus. Next base: position 108,374 of record CALNHX010003426.1, on the reverse strand, counting down.
AGTTTTAAGTTTTTAACACAAATGTGGATATTATAAAGGGATACTGGCCAAAACCTTGAGGCGGGCATTTGGATGCCCTTACCTGCATGGTTTAATTTAATTTTTAAAAATATATTTACTTTATATTTATATGTGTCTTTTATTGTTAATTAGTATACTAGAATAACAAAAATGCGGAAATCCGTCCTTGTGCGTGCATTAGTCAAATTCCCGTGTACAGCGTTCAATGTGCAACCTACTCGCAGGACGAATAGCTGCTCAGTTTAAGCAGGTTTTATGGAGAACAAACAGTCTCCGACCAGTCTTAGCTGGATGTGCCCGTACCGGCGGCTCCTGAGTGCAATATGCGTACAGCGAGTTGATTTTGAGCAGCGTAAATGGGAATGGCGGTATTTAGAATGTGCTACACCGGTTAAAGGTGCAGAAAAGTGTGCACTGGCTACGAAGTGGGTACACAAATTTGCTCAACACCCAAAAGCGCACTCGTTACGAAGTCGTCACGTCAGCCGGCCGAGCAGCACCAAAGCCAGCGATAAGAGTTTACCGTGACTCTGAGTGGTAATATTGTACGCATCATACCATCCAAGATTAGATGTGTCATAGTTTTCAGCATACTTCCACGAATTCACAGATAACCTGATCTGAAGGAAATGTTAAGGTTTGTGATAAAGTTCATGTTCAACTGTGAGAGTCTTCTGTAAGCGCGTTAGAATGTGCTCATAAGTGTGTAGATCGGCTTTGTCTGGGCATTGTTTTAGTTTTTAGTAGCCCGAGAACACTACAGAAGTAAACCAACTTTTTATTTTTTGGCATGTAGTGGTCGTTCATATCCACGAATGGCACATACATTTGAGCATTTCGTGTAAATCTGACAAATAAGGCAAATAGTTATTAAAATACTAAGGCGTGCTATACGTTTTGTTCCAGTTTATCTTGTAACGGCGGGTTCAATCCACAGAAGAACCGTAAGAACTCTTACGAACTACACTCCAAATGCGGATATGGTTAGCAAGAGGATCAAATCAGCAAAACATTTTAATTGAGTCAATTCGAGCAAGAAACTATGAGACAACTCACATTTTAAGGCCTATTGCAAATATGTGTGTTCGTAGTCATAGTGAATAGTTTAAAATTGTTATTTAATAAATTCCTTTAGAGAAGGACATATATTTAATAAAAGAGAGGATTAGTACATATGCCATTTATATAAACGCGATCTTACCGCAAATGTAGAACAATCTAACGCATACATAGAGAGTCAAAGACCGCTTAGTGGAAATTTCAATTAATGTAATCTGGCTTGTATTGAGTTGTACAAAGTTATCGATGACTTGAAGGTTGTACACTAATTGAAGTAGTAAGAAAATGTAAACTGGTATTATCCACATTTCCCCATTATCGCTCTGCCTAGCAAGTTAAAATAATACATTGTCAAATTCAACATAGAAGTATATTATGTACAAGTTAATGTCGATTAGATTACGTCGAACTGAAGGTGAAACAAACAAAGGTTATAACATTCGGGGCTAAGTTATTAATGATTGAATAAATTAATTAAAGTAAGCAACTCTTCGAACGTGTTTTTTTAAATTATTCTCACGAATCACGAAAAAAAATTAGAAGGTTATTTTATCCTAAGAATGCTCATTTACTATCTTTGGTTTTAACTTTTTTTGTGCTATAACAAATTTTCTTTGGGAATCAAAACATGCTTCGATAAAAATTAAAAACCCATATTTAGTCCAATTTTTAAATGATTCCTTAAAAAACAGGAACCTAACCATTTACAGTATGCTTCTACCTTTTATTACTTCGGAACAATATGCTGAGGTATTGCATTCACCCTCGACCATTTTTTCAAATATACAATTTAGTATTGCAACTTCTCCATCACTTACTTCCATTAGACTTTTTATGTAACTTGTCATGAACCTACAAAACTTTTGTGAAAAAATCATGTCGGGGCGGTTGGTGTTAATATAATAACTCCACAGCGGAGTAACTTATCAGGATTATTACTTCGGCAATTTGTGTTGAATTAATGCATGGATTTTGGGAGAAACTGTTAGTGTTTCTTTGTATGTTTTTGTCGATTTATATACGAGCTGCCAGAAATAAATTATGACTGGCACAATCGCCTTATTGTCAACCCCGAGATCACAAGTTCGAATTTCGGTCCTCACAAAACTCGTTTTAAAGTTTCTCTTCAGCCGAAATCGTCGCGATCATTTGTATTACATAATATGATAACGGCCGTTCTACATTGAAAGCGCCGGCTTAAGACTGAATGTATCTTAAAGAGCGGGTTATTCTAAAGAGCACGTGACAAAAACCGCTCCATACAAACCGTGCGTTGAAGTACTGATAATGAGCTTGTTCCGTCTGAAATTTTGATTTAGTTTTAGGTGCACCTAGTTTCGATGTGTCTTGGTCTAGGAAATGCCAGTGTCCAGATTACATTTTGTTCAGGAAATGCTTATTTACTATGTCGTCGATGAGCTCTAGAAACATTAAGAAGAAAGATATTAGTTATTATTCGAGCCGGATTCCTCGAAGTTTTAGAAATCCCACTAACGAGCTTTGTCTGAAAAAATGCTAGGTCTAACATTTTCAAATGGTTAAATGATGGTTTAATCAAGTGGGCACGTGATATTTAAAAACTATTCATACACCTATAATATTGCAAACGGAAGTATGATAGCATCAATACCGTTTATCTTCAATTGCTCTCGAACTATGAGCGTATCAGTATCTTGATAAGTAACTTGCTATCGATGGATTACTTGGTCACTATCTGGCAGGAGTTCGTATCAATACATTTATGAGTAAACCATATTAAGTGGATTTTAATCAATAGATAAATAAATAATGGCAGTCAAGGTTTTGAAACTAAAGTAGGGAGAAATAGCTGTATGATCGACCCATACCAAGAAGATCGCACATGACAGGATATATATTAGTTATGCGGTCCTTAGAAAGAGATTAATAAAGGAATGCTCGAACAATTAAGTAATGTTGAGAAAGATAAAGGTACATTGTAATTATATGTTTTAAAAAATTTAAGACAATTTCTTATTGTTATCATTTAATGATACAAACGGTAATTCAGGGTGAATAGTACACTGAGTATTCACTAAAGTCTCCAACGTAGCACGTTTGGTCAGTAATAGCTTGAAATTCCTTGACGTCACCGCTAAGGCCATTTTCCGTGCAATATTTTTTTCTGCTGCTTGGGAGTTCAGAATATATCATTGATATTAGTACACCTTTTCTTGAAATTAATTGGTACGAGGACATGAACGTAATTGTATGAGTTCATTAGGCGATTTTCGTTGGATATAAGGTAGGTAAGCAGCTCCCAGATTCCACATCAGCCACATCGAGGTTGCTCTATTTTAGGTTAGAAAACATGACATTTTGGCTAAACTGAACTGTTTTTTCAGGACACAAGTGCGATAATGTAAAATATCGTGGAATATGGAAGATTCTAATAATAATAATATTCTTAGAGGATGCTTTATGACACACTTATCATATGGTTAAAAGAATTTTCAGTGCATTGAGCTACACTGAGCGGTTTATATTCGATAGCGAAGTAATCATCGGCCATTGTGAATTGCCAATGATAGCAATTACATAAATATTGCTGACATATATATGTTTGTAGGAGCCTTGGCGTCGCGTCATGGAAACCAACATAGTTTAGTTTTTAGTTGATATTGTCATTCTGACATAACGCATGTATTAGTTAGGTACTGAATAAATATTTTGAGTATACTACGTTCAGTATCTACAGTGGTGACACCGACGATGTCAGAAACAAGGCAATCGCATGAGGATAAGGAAAATGGCACTGCACCCTCCGAGATAGCAGCTGATAGAACTGCTGTCGCACGTGTCGCGGTCAAGCCGCCTCCTTTTTGGCGAGAAGATCCAGCTCTTTGGTTTGCACAGCTAGAAGCACAATTTGCTACAGCTGGCATCACAACGGAACTGACAAAATTCCATTACGTTGTAGGTTTCATCGACACCTCTGTCCTCGCTCAGGTAGCCGACCTCATTCGTAATGCACCTGCGACAGACCCCTACAACACCCTTAAAAAACGCCTTACTTCTTGCTTTGCGGAATCACAAGAGAAACGACTTGCACGCCTTCTGAAAGGTACGTCCCTGGGTGACAAGCGTCCCACTCAATTGCTACGAGAACTGCAAAACATAGCTGCAGGGGCAGTCAACGACGAAGTCCTCCAATCTATTTTTATCAGAAGTTTACCATCCCAGATGCAGTCTATTATAGCTGTATCTCAGGGCAATCTTGATGATATCGCCCTTATTGCTGACAAGGTTCATGACGTATCAAACCACGAAGTGCTTACTATACAGGAGCCAAGTACCTCAGTCTTGCAGTCACAGTTGGACAACATCACCCAGACAATTACTCGACTGCAAGCACGTTTGTTTCGACCTCGCTCCCCTGCTCCTCAGCCATCATCGACAGGTCGAAGCACACGGTACTGCTGGTATCATCTGAAGTTTGGCAACCGGGCCCGCCAATGCAAACCACCTTGTGAATTTCCTATTCAGGGAAACGGCAGACGTGGCCGCAATTAGAGGCAAATGCTGCCACGCACCCTAGTCGCCTCATTGTCCACGACCCGACCACCCAGTTGTCATTTCTCATTGACACTGGAGCAGATGTATCAGTAATTCCTCCAACGAAATGTAATTTACCTGTAGATTCGTATCGCCTCTATGCCGCCAACGGCTCGGTGATCAAGACCTTCGGACAGAAAACCTTGAAAGTTGGACTAGGCCTTCGTAGACTATTCAAGTGGACCTTCATTATGGCCGATGTGACTAAACCTATCATCGGAGCCGATTTTTTAGAAAATTTTGGTTTGTTAGTCGACCTCAAGAACCGCTGTCTTATTGACCGACTAACTTCTGACCGTTCACTGTGTTCTGTCGTCGGCAGTCCAATTCCCAGCATCAAGACCTTCGACCAGCATATAACGTACCACGATATTCTCTGTCAATTCCCGGCTATAACACGACCACCAGAAATCGTCCCTAAAGTAGCAAAGCACACAACAACGCATTACATCATCACTAAAGGGCCACCGGTGTTCGACAGAGCTCGTCGGCTTGCTCCAGATAAACTTGAGGATGCTAAAAAAGAGTTCCAGTTCATGATGGATGCAGGGATCTGCCGCCCTTCCAAAAGTACATGGGCGAGTCCATTGCACATGGTTCGCAAGAAAAATGGTACCTGGAGGCCTTGCGGAGATTTTCGTCGTTTAAATGCCGCAACAGTCCCTGACCGGTATCCTTTACCACATCTCCAAGACTTTTCGCACTTGCTACAAGGTAAAACTACCTTTACTACGCTGGACTTAAATAGAGCATATCATCAGATTCCAATTCAAGAAGAAGACATTCCTAAAACCGCAATAATTACACCATTTGGATTATTTGAGTTTGTAAAGATGGCGTTTGGGCTCAGAAATGCTGCTCAGACAATGCAACGCTTTATGCATGAGGTTCTGGGAAATTTATCTTTCGTCTTCGTGTACATAGACGACGTGCTCATAGCCTCCCGGGATGAAAACGAACATCGAAAGCACTTGATACAGGTTCTCGAACGATTAGATCACTTTGGCATGACAATTAACATGGCCAAATGCCACTTTGGACAGAACGAGGTGCCCTTTCTCGGTCACTGGGTCACTGCGGTAGGGATTCAACCGCTACCCAAACGCGTAGAAACCATCTTAGAGTACAAACAACCTTCTACGATACATGAGCTTCGTCAGTTCCTCGGCATAATAAATTTTTATCGCCGCTTCCTTCCCCAGGCAGCTCATCATCAAGCTGTTTTGAATGAATATTTAAAGTCATCACGGAAGAAAGACAACAGGAAGATTGTTTGGACGGATGCTGCTTTTGCAGCGTTTAACAAATGCAAGGATGACCTCGCTTCTGCAACACTCCTAGCACACCCGTCGACCAGTTTCCGTCTTGGCTTGTCCGTCGATGCATCAGATTTGGCAGTAGGAGCGGCGCTACATCAGCTTCACAACGGGAGTTGGCAGCCGCTCGGGTTCTTTTCGAGAAAACTCAAGCCTGCGGAGCAGCGGTACAGCACATACGATCGTGAGCTTCTAGCTGCTTACTTGGCTGTAAAGCACTTTCGGCATATGGTTGAGGGCAGAGAGTTCACGCTGTTCACTGATCACAAACCCCTCGTCTATGCATTCTCGCAGAAAGCTGACAAATGCTCCCCGCGTCAACTAAGACATCTGGATTATATCGGGCAGTTTTCCACTGATATTCAACATATCTCAGGTAGGGATAACATCGTGGCCGACACGTTATCGAGGCTTTGCACCATCGAGATACCCTCCCATATTGACCCAGAGACCTTGGCTGTGTCTCAAGGGCAAGACGAAGAGTTATCCCACCTGTTACAATCGAAGAAGACCTCCCTCAAGCTTGAAGTCGTCCTGTGCAATGACTGTGAGTTGTATTGTGATACCTCCACGGATCGCGCTCGTCCTTATGTACCTCTTACACTACGAAGATCACTTTTCAACAGCTTACATAACCTGTCTCATCCTGGCATTCGTAGCTCGGTCCGTTTGGTGCGGCGCCGATACGTTTGGCCATCGATGAACTCTGACTGCCGCACCTGGGCCCGCAACTGCGTCCAATGTCAACGCAGTAAGGTTGGTCGTCATACACAGGCACCCTTGGACAAGTTTCCACTAGCGGAAGATCGTTTCGACCACGTCAACATCGATATAGTCGGTCCACTTCCACCATCAGAAGGTTTTCGCTACATTCTAACATGCATCGACCGGTTCAGTAGATGGCCTGAAGCATTTCCAATGACTGATATGTCGGCAGATACCGTAGCGAAGACTTTCTTCGGGAACTGGATATCACGCTACGGCGTTCCTTCCCGGTTAACATCAGATCAGGGCAGGCAATTTAAATCTGAGTTATTCCGGTCTCTGGCCAACCTGTTAGGAGTCACTAAGTTCCGTACTACACCTTATCATCCAGGTAGCAATGGAATGATTGAGCGCTGGCACCGCTCACTAAAAGCAGCTCTCATGTGTCATGCTCCACGTCCGTGGACTCAGGTTTTGCCAACTGTACTCCTTGGATTACGCACCGCCGTGAAAGAGGATTTTGGATGCTCATCAGCCGAGCTCCTCTATGGTACAACGCTGCGGCTCCCTGGCGACTTATTCGAACATTCAAGAGTATTTCACGGCTATGGTAATGAATATGTGGACAATCTACGCCGTACCATCAGGCTATTAAAGCCCACTACAGCCGATCACGGAATAATGAAAACTTTTGTGCACAAGAATCTTGCTACATGTACTCATGTTTTCATCCGCTCAGATGCTGTAAAACCTCCACTAGAACCCCCATTTGAAGGACCCTTCCGTGTGCTGAGCAGAATGGGCAAAGTCTTCAAGCTGCTTGTTAAAGGATTAGAAAAGAATATCAGCATAGACAGACTTAAACCGGCATTTTTGGAAAGTCAGTCCATTATCACAATACCGTTAGCACCTCCATCTGTTTCACCAACTGCCCCTATTCCACCAACTACGTCTACCGCTAAAGCTGCCCCTGACACTCCAACCAAATCTGTTGTTCCTGTTCCCTCTACTTCCCGGCCCCATCGTACTCGTCAACGTCCCGTGCGTTTCTGTACGTACACCGCTGTCGCTAGGGGGGGAGCACTGTAGGAGCCTTGGCGTCGCGTCATGGAAACCAACATAGTTTAGTTTTTAGTTGATATTGTCATTCTGACATAACGCATGTATTAGTTAGGTACTGAATAAATATTTTGAGTATACTACGTTCAGTATCTACATGTTCTAGGCCTTGGTCGCTCTAAATCTTAGACCATGAATTGTGTTTAATTTATTGTTACAAGAGGAAAATGCTGTAAACAAATCATGGTTTATTTTTAAGTGCCCACCCGAACTGCTTTGATTAATTAATTGCTTTGTTTTGCTAAGCGTCATCACATTTTCAGAGGTTCATTAGATCACTTAGCTCTTATCTTTCTTCCTGTTATTATAGGCTCGGAGCCTGCTAATAGCTACACCATGTGTAACTCTATGAGCACTCTTCAGCCGAGTCTAACCCGATAGGTTTAAAGGAAAAATTCTCTTCTACAGAGGTAGCGACTAGCAAAGGTGTTTATTTGGCGGCCGAAAACGTAAGTTGAAACTGATGTCTGGTATGAGGTGCTAACTCACTCCTCGCCGATTTCAATCTCAAATAATATACCTCACGGCAACCCGCTTTTTAGATTACTTAAATAACGGTAGTGTTAACCGGTGGCGCTACTAGGTAGATTACTTTACAGTGACTTTATAAGAACAGTGCGGTCAATTTGAGGTGGCGGCCATTTTGAGGCGTTTGTGCTACAGCCTGCATAGACAAATCTAACAATATTTCGCTTCATTGCAATAATAGATGCAGCGGTTGTAAACAAACAGGCATATTAAATGTAGAGAATAGCATTTTAAGCAATTATTCTCTCTTCAAATTACAACAAATCTCCTTTAGATGGTTAACATCAGTTAAAACTTGCAGGGGTGTGTATCTATAAATAACTCTGATTTTATAAAAAAATATTTTAAAACGGTGATACTGAAACTAACAATAATGGTTTTTCAGTTGAAAACGTCTGAAATATGACTACAAATACCTGTGTAAACTGCAGGAGTCGTCTGTACCGCGTTCACTCCATGTGTTATACTGTGACAGGCTTTGTATGTGCATTTTTTAACGGTGTCAGTGACATTTAGTAACAAAATATTATTAAAGTCAAAATTATTGCTTGGTTAAACTATTATTGTTATTATAATTAAAGGCTTTTTTAGAACAACACTTCTGCTTTTTATACCCTTTAATGTATGCAAATAATTATAATTTAAATATAAAGAAATATAAAATTAGTCACTACTCACAGCAATACATACTGCAAATATCGAAAGTTCCCGGTCAAAATGGTATTGCAACTTGCTAAAACCCTCTCTAAATTTTCTTATTTTAACAAAACCAGAGGAAAATGCATTTATAGAAGTTTGTAGTTTTTCTTCATCAGGAGTTAAAGTTACATAAATTGATAATGAAAATATGCTTAATTTTCACATATAATCTCATAAGAGCTTGAATTCTTTCCGGAAATTTTTTTGAGTGCGTTCCAACAACGTTGTATTAATTTAGGACGTTGTTGGAATACACGAAAAATAATTTCCGGATATAAATTAATGCTCGAATGCAGATTCGGTAAGAAAATCGTAACGACACAAACTCTCACAGTTAGGTTGGCCTACCTACAAAAAATTTCCAAGACATTTTGTTGTTGTCTTGGTTAAGGCTCGTGAACTAATTTTTCTATTGGTCATTAATGTCACTAATTTCAAGAAAATTCCGTATTTGTCAATTTGTTTCATTTATTGAAAAAATACGATTCTATTATTTGAATATTATGAAAATTGTACTATTATCGGCAACAAAATATCGAAGGTACCATACTTTATAGAATTAACAATATATGTACAAAGAACCGGTAGTAGTGAAGGTACATTGATTCTAGACGATTATTATTTGGAATTTGCTTTCTGAAGTAAACACATTAGCCATTCTTACCCTTGTTTTCACAAAAACAATTCTAAAAACTGAGTATTCATATCTCTAGAGCATCCTCTTAGTAGATAATAGACTCCATTGTTTATAATAAGAAAAGCGAATACTTATATGTTCGATATTGTAATTGGCGATAATCCAATATGATAAGATTACGCCACTTAAGTTTATTATATCGAACACGTGCTCTCCCCTACAATGCTAACAGTCAAGTGGACCTACGCCAGATGCGGTAGAATTAGTCAAACTTAAATTGAAATGGAAGAACCAAATAAACAGAATGCATTCAAACAAATTTCCAAAAGTATACTACAAGTCAAACCACGAGCATTGAGCAAATTTGGTCGATCGAAGAAAGGATGGAGATTTGCTACGATTTACTTAGTTACTTACCAAAATTACCTTTCACAGAACCATGCTCAAATATGTACTCTTTTAAACGCCAGCTTGACTTAACCTCAAATATTGATTGATTATTTTATTTTATTAAATAACCCTCTAGTTGACACTCTCAAAGAAAACTACATCAAACATGCAAAACTGAACATATTCTTGGAGAACTAAAAACTAAAGGTTTCAAAATACTAGAAGTGAGACAGTTGCTCAAATGGAAAAATAAGACACCATTACTGCTCTTCGCTTTATCGTTTAATAAAGATGAAGATATTAAAAGGATATATAACATTAATGAAATATTGCACATGAAAGTCGAGGTTGAAGCATTCAAAAAGCCCAAATTGCTACCGCAATGTAAAAAGTGTCAATAATACGGACATACTCAAAACTACTGCGTTAAATGCCCAAGAAAACACCATACAACAAAATGCGATAAACCGAAAGATACGAAGCTGAAAGGCATTCACTGCGGAGGGGAACACTCTGCCAATTATAGAGGATGAAGTACAGCAATAACCCTTCAAAACATAAGAAACAAAAGACTAAATAAGCAAATCCCAGTAAGACAAGAAGTTAACACAGACAGTGTTGAAAATGGGTCTATACATCAGAGTCAAGAAGAGGCGACTGTAACTTACGTCCAAATTTCAAATAATGAAACGCAGCGAGATGACTCTGGCTCTGGCCTTGATACTCCAACCTTTATACTCCAGCAGTTTAAGATCTAGATAGAAGAGCAGGAAAAGAAACAAGACATAATTAACAAAACCACCTTAGAAAGATTAACTAGAATAGAAAACATAATTAACATCAAAACACAATAGTTATGGCTAATGAACTTTGAATTCTTGAATGGAATGCTAACGGACTTTTGCAGCACCAGCAAGAGTTATTAATAATACTAGAAACTCAAAATATATATGTATGTCTAATTCCAGAGACACACTTCACGAGCGAAATATATATTAAATTAAAAGGCTATCAAGTATATCATGCTTTACATACACAGAATGCAACCAGAGGAGCAGCTATTATAATTAAAAACAATATACACCATTATGAGAAAGAAAAGGTTGAGGTAGAGGTAATACAAGCTGCCTACATAGGCATAAAAACACAAAAGTATCAGATTACAGTAGCAGCGGCATACTTCCCACCCCGACATAATCTGAAAAAAGAAGATTATATAAACTTCTTTCAAACTTTCGGTGAGATATTCCTCGTAGGAGCAGACTTTAATGCTAAACACACGCACTGGGGGCGAGACTAACGACAGCTAAAGGTAAAAACCTCTACCAAGCAATCACAGAAACTAACTGTAATTGGCACACAACTGCTAAACCAACGTATTGGCCAACCGATACCAACAAAATCCCAGATCTACTGGATTTCTGTATTTCAAGAAAAGTACCGACAAACTTTATACAGATCCAAGACTTTGATGACTTAATGTCTGACCGCTGACCTATCTTGTTGACGCTAAAGGAAAACATAACAGCTAGGAAACCTAACCCTACATTAACTAACAGGTTTACTGACTGGGAGGGCTTCAAACTAGATCTCAGCGAAAATATTTTGTTAAACGTATCAATTGGAACAAAAGAGAAATTTGAATATGAAGCAGATAAATTTATGTTGGATATTCAAAAGGCGGCATGGAATAATACACCAGAAAGAAAAATAAGGGCGACAAGGAATAATTACCCAAAAGAAATTATAGAACTAATAAAAGAGAAAAGAAGAGCTAGACAGAACGCCTCGTGGTACGGCTATCACGGAAAAAAGTTGGTCCCGGCGGTCATGCATCATGACAGTCGTTAGTGGGGTTGAAAGTCCTCATAACTGCACACAGACGCCTATAATTGGCCAAACGGCTGTTGGCTGAGTGCGAATTAAATTAAATTAAATTAAATTCCCTTACATCGCAACTCAAAAGAGGAATGCGAAAGATTAGGAACGAAGCACAGAATACCTATCTTAGAGAAATAACGGAAGATCAAAGCGCCGAACACTCACTCTGGAAAGCTACTAAGAGAATTAATAGACCAATAAAACATATTCCTTCTGTACGCAATGAAAATGGATCTTGGGCAAGAAGTAATAAACAAAAAGCAGATATATTTGCAACTTATTTAGAAGACATATTCCAACCGCATGCAGAGAAAATCCAAGTGCAAGTTCAAGCAGAAACAATAGTAGTAATGGCAAATATACCACTAACTACTCTCAAGGAAGTATCCAGAGAAATAAAATAAAATATCAACCCAAAAAAAGCTCCGGGATTCGATCTGGTCAGTGGAAAAATACTAGAACAGCTATCTAGGAAGGGTATTGTGAAACTTACACACTAGGTAAATGCAGCATTTAGGCTTCAACATGTTCCAATATTATGGAAAACAGCTGAAGTTATCATGCTACCTAAACCGATGTTTGCCCATATAGGCCAATATCATTGCTGCCTATAATATCAAAGCTGTTTGAAAAGCTTTTTTAAAAGGAATGAAGAAAATTATTGAAGAACAACAACTCATCCCTCCACATCAGTTTGGGTTTCGTAGTAAACATTCTACGATAGATCAAATACACCGAATAGTAGATATGATCGAAAAATCCCTCGAGGAAAACAAAATATGTTCGGCTATATTTTTAGATATTGGCAAAGCATTTGACAAAGTATGGCACGAGGATCTACTAATGAAATTAAAAAGATACTTGCCTATCCAGTATGTTCAGCTCTTGGACTCTTACTTAACAGACCGAACCTTCAAAATTAAGCAAGAAAATGAGTTATCCGAACTTAAGATTATAAAAGCCGGCGTCTCCCAGGGAAGTGTTCTTGGGCCAGTATTATATCTTCTGTATACGTGTGATATTCCAGTAAAAGAAAATATCCTATTAGCTACATTTGCATATGATACCGCAGTACTAGCTATATGAAATAATATAGAAGAAACAACTGCCAACCTCCAAGGCGCAATTAATGAAATAAACACATGGATGAAACAGTGGCGAATAAAAGCTAATGACGAAAAATCCACTCATGTTAATTTCACGAATAGAAAATTGCTTATCTTCTAGTGGATTTTAACAATAATACAGTCCCACACCAAGGAACGGCCAAATACCTAAGCCTAAACTTAGATGCAAAATTAAAGTGGAAAGAACATGTTAAAAAGAAAACAACTGAATTAAAATTAAAATATAACAGCATGTATTGGCACATGGGAAGAAACTCCCAACTATCAACTTGAAATAAAGTACTGGTTTATAAACAGGTGATTAGGCCAGTATGGGTTTATGGCATCCAGTTGTAGGGCTGCACAAAAAAAGCAATTATTCTTGTATTCAAAAGTTCCAAAATTCGAATTTTACGAAATATGGTAAATGCCCCTTGGTACGTGCGAGACAAGGATCTGCATCGGGAATTTCAGGTGGAGATGGTCGGGGACGTAATCAAGAGTCATGAGGAGAGGCTTCATAGACCTCCAAACCAAGAAGCTCTACAACTTCAAGTTAATCAAGATCTTGTTCGCAGGCCCAAAAGAACAAAACTCTTTCAGTTAGTGTAGTGCGAAGTATAATACAATAGTGAAAAGCAGAGTATTGTGCTAGCGTAGCCACGCCAGGGATGTGTGCAAAAGTTACAGAAACTAGGATGCACGAATGGAAACATCCGGACTAATAAGTATTTAGGATATAAATAAAATGTTAGTTAATTCTAAAGATTAGGTGCATTGTCAAGTTTAAAAAAAATTACAATTACATGTTCATGTAGTTGTATATACTAGCTCAGTAATTAGCTCAAAACTTGAAACGTTATCTCAGGTTGCGACATGCATTTTATAATTGTAATAGCTTTTTCAGAACTTTTTACATTCAAATTTAATACCGGTTATGTAGATTTCTTTATTACTCTAATTTATTTTAATTATGATATTATTTAAGGTAATGAACGAAGGAAACACACAACGCAAGACACAAAACACAAAATTATTTGATATACGGTTTTAAAAGGTTTTGGATCTAGGAGTTGTAGACCATACACTAAGACTTGTCAAAGGTTCAGAATTGAGAGTAAGCTCCAAATCTTGGAACTAAAACCTGTACATACAGAGTGTTACAAAATTTGCGGATACGGACTATACTAAGTTATTCTACATTAAAAACTGAACAAAAAATTCCTTTACATTTTTCGATAAAACTCTTACTTTTGCCACTACTGCGATTTTTAGTGTCAAATCAAGTGACCTTAATAAATGTCAGATGTCGAAAAACAATGAATTGTTTAGAATAATTTATCCACAAAAGCTTTGTTCTGTTCATATTCCCGTGTGTTTATTGCAGGTGCAACATCTGCCAAACCTTAATTATTAACTTCGAATAGAGTATTGTAAATAGTACCTTGCACATCACGATTTGAAAGATTCAATTTTCTGGACAGATGGATGTCTTTTCACACGTGATGGTGTTTTTAATGTGCACAATAAATTCCTATGGAATCATGCTAATCCTCGTGCAGTTAGAATAAGAAATCGCAAACAACGTTTTAGCTTAAATATATGGGGTGGATTGTTGGGTAACCATCTGGTAAGGCATTTAAATTCAAACTTCATATTCTGATGTTACTCAAATCAATCTTATTTTTCTTTGTAGTTTATTCACTTTTTGTCAAATTGCTTAAACGGACAAATGTATCTCAATTTTCTCCAACAATCAGCAATCAGTTGTAAACACATCAACCGTATACAAACCGTTTTGACTATAATGATGAAATTAAAATTCCAATCCTAAAGATATGTGAACTCTACCAGGTTTGAGCTATCTTTACATAGTGGGAAAATTAAGAAAGAAAAACAATGAAGTTACGACGGTTAAATTCTTTAACAGTGGATTAATTCACTTGTTTAGCGAAATCCCATACGAAATCAATGGTGTCGTTGTTGATTCTGTCACCAAACCTGGTATTTAATCTACTTTAAAAGAATATGTGTCATACAGTTTTGATGACGTTAAACTGCTTCAAAATGCTAGCTGCTTGTATTACTCATACTCATATTACTGCTGTAAAAGACAAATGTATTGCCTGTCAACCACTGAGGATGCTGTTAGGCGTTGCCCAAGATTATGAAAAAGTCATACTTAACATCAGACAAGAACTTGTATTAATTCGCAGCAATACCGATAACGACGCTATATTCAGTGGTACCGCGGGGGTGACGGTTAAAGTTACGATTGACAAGCTGTATTGGAAGGCATTCCGTAAGAACATCAGCCATTTTGAAATTAGTCTTTTTATTTATTTTTTTTTTATTTATCTCGCACTCAGCCAACAGCCGTCAGGCCAATTACAGGCGTCGCTGTGCATTTATGGGGACTTCCAACCCCACTAACGACTGTCATGATATTGTTATGACATCCGCGACCAACTATTTCCGTGACAGCCGTACCACGGGGCTCCGAGAAAGGCAGCCGTGGAACTCCTAACCAAGTTCTGACCAGAAAGAGCGTTGCTTAACTCTACTGATCGAACGTGGGCGCTTGTTCAAGCTACACCACCCGGGACCCAGTTCTAATAAATATGAGAGTTTATCTTAACATTGAACGATGACCGTATGATAATTTAAATATTGATTATGCCCACAATCACTACGCGACACTATACGACATGTATTCAAAGTTTCAATCATAATATTATAACAATACCGACCGACGAAGGAAGTATTGTAATCACAAAAAAATCACCTTCCGAGATTTCTTCAAATCTTCACGTTTCAGGGTCCTTTGATGACGAAAAACAGGTTTTGTCAATTCCGTGTGTCTGTCTGTTGGCGGTATAACTCAAACGCTATTTGTCGGAGGAAGATGATATTTTGCATACACATTATGTATTGTAATGTTGCCCTCAACTAATAAAGGCTTTATTGAAAATATAATAATTAAATAGGGCAAATCACCACACAATACTCAGGATATTAATATTAAATTTGACAAAAGCAAAACTTACTCTTTAATAAAATGGTTAATTGCACCGTTCTATATTCTATCAAATTGCAATAATTTTCTGGGCTTGCTTGAGCAAAACAAGACTAATATCTCAGGTTAGGTTCAAATTTGAGTTTTATTTTAAAATTATCCTTTCGAATATTTAACTCAGAATAGCTCAAATACGCAACTTTTTAGTACAACCGCGCTACTCGCTAACAATTACTATAACCTCACAAACTTGACTTAACCACAAAATGTTCCCAGGTGCATACAGGGTTTTATTTTGATATTAGCAAAGCAATAAAAAGAAATCAAAATGAAATAGTGAAAAAGGTTATTGATATCAGGGTTTACAATCGTAAGACAGTTATTATAATTGCGTAAGTGTCGGTCAGGTCCTGATAAGAAACTGGTCTCTAACTTGCGAAATATAACGCAAGTCTGTCTATAGGCCCCTGACAAACTTATAAGTGTAAAATACAGCATGGACCAGTAAAATAATTTTTAAATACCTTTTGCTGCTTGCCGTAGGCGCTAAAGGGAAACTTTCCTTGATACTATCTTACCCAGAATTCTTGAATACATATAACAACTGTAAAATGGAACTAACACCCTAACGCAGCTACGGCAAACTGGTTTTATGGAGGCAACAACACCATCGTATCACAAAAATGCAACAAGGTACGGGAAAAAGCTCGAAGGTCCTTAGAATTTTTTCGCTATCACAAACGGGAGTGGTGCAGTTGGCAAAAAAACTGCACTTCGACGCCAAATGAATACTTCGAAACGTTTTTTAACGGGCATATAACGCCAATCGCCTAATTAGCAACATTAAACCAAAAAGAAAAAGGACTGGCTTACCGTAAGATCGATAAAGGTCCACGACCACGTACAGCTTAAAATTAGGATTGCATGGTATGCATCTTGTAAAGTATACCACGACGCTGATTTCAGAAAAGCTGCGAATGTCTCTTAACACTTGACCTCGGAATAGGGCATGGGGTAGCAGATTCCTATCGGCCGCGGCCCCACAAAACGGAACCGTCGACTTGGATCGCTAAGAAGCAACGTGGAAGTACCAGTGGCTCCAGAATATCCACCTTGCGTCGGTTTTGAAAACTATAAAGTGAAGTTAGCTTTACTCTCCAAAATTCCAGTGAGCTAGTAGCTGAACAGAGTGACTGTAGGTTAAGGCAAACCTCAAAATAGACGTTAAGAAAGAAAGAAATAGTAATAAACGGTTAATCATGTGAGAATTAAAAAATATTAAAGAAAAATACGAATAAATCATGCACAAACTATAGGAGCGGCCGATACAAGAAATATAAGATATAAGAGAAACAAATGAAAAGATAAGAAAAACTCTAATAAGCAAAGCAAACAAGTAAAAAGTGCCACATATACACTTGCGCAACAGAAGATGTAACATAATCTTAGGAACAATGTAATTAGACTTTTAAGTCTGTTTTGTTCCAAATAAATTAAAAAAATAATAATAAGAACAGATGGAGTAACAAATAGAAAAATTATAAGGCAAGACACAAGGCAACATACTGATGCAGGCTGTTAGGGTTAGATTAAACTTTTCCTACGCTTTATTAAAGTTAGCTTGATAAGGTGCATCCTTCCTAATTATTTATTTATTAGTCCTAAGTTTTAGTGTAGGTTAGGCAACTTTAGTTGCACTGGAAATCTGACTGGGTTTACAAATGGTGCTATGCTCTTCTAAAAAGAGGCAGATGCGCCATATTCATAGCGTAGTTACAGTAATATGAATTAATAAAATCTTTAGTTACTTGTGGAGAAGACTAAAGATGTATATTATTTAATTAATATGCATATCTATTTTAGACACTCAGTATTGTTAAGTTATTTGAATTTTTATCTACCGTGGAAAAATAGTATTTTTCCTGCATTCTTTCGTTTGTTAATCCCAGGTTTTGCTCTAATGATGCTGTGCTAAGGTTCGTTGCTCTGGAAAAACAACCACATTAAGATTTTTTTTATCAAATTGGTTATATTTTGTTATGCTAGTTCTATACTCGTTTTGCGCAGATTCTTAAACGCAAATTTTGCAAAATTTTGCCATACAATTACTGTAAGTGCCACGTTGATGTACGTTTTTCACCTTTTCTACAGCTTCAGGATCTCTGTTTTTAGTAAAATTTTGTATGGACAACATTTTTCAGGGCAAAAGACTAGGTATCTGAGGGTAACATAATATTGAAATTCCATCTGGTTCAGCTCATTACGTCTTGGATGCTATTTGTTCGCTGCAACAACATGCATATCACTAATAAGGCTGGACTAAAATTATTTGTAAATCCATCACCTGGAATACTCAGTCTTTCCCAATTACCACCGGAAGCAACGTTCGAGGAATTTGGCGAAGCTGGGACTGGCTATAACGCCTTGATTTTTGCGTGGACGACCTTTTTAGCCCGTATTTCTAGCCATGTGTCAGTTTACACATAGATATTTGGGTACCCACGTTATTTGTTTATAGGGTTTGGGTCAGGTACTCGACTACTTGTTTCATATTGTGTATTACTTGCACTATAGACTGGTGATATTAGGAATTGTTTTAATAAATCTTGCTTTTTGTTTAACAAGATATTTTTTGTTTGAAAAATTGTTACTGTGGTGAGGTTCATCTTAAGGAGTTCCTGCTGTACTTGTATAGAACCTGGCGCCTTTCACGGCGAACTTCCGATTAAAGGACAACATTTACCAAGGCTATCCAATCATCTAATACAACATTAGTCGACCGATAAAAACCACCTTCGGTCACAAACAGTTAAACAAGCTATTCGAAATAACCATCTTAAAAGCACTAAAGCAAACATTATTCCAAAAGAGATACCAAGTAATTAAACTCAAGGAACGGAATGAAGCAATAGCAAACTAAGTAAAGCTGAAAGGTTTTACAAAGAAGTATTATACAACTGGAGAAAAACAAAAGATAGATAACAAGAAAAGAAAGAAAAAGAAAATAACAAATATAAATTTAGAGGACAACTTACTAACTATTGATAAAGGAAAATATGCATTAACATAAATTTAAAAGAACTAATATCCAGTAAATTGCAAATAGGCGACTCTTTGTCAACAAAACTTTTTACTTTAGTATTAGAGAACATATTTAGACAATTAGTATTGGACTAGTATAGTATAAACATTGATGGAGTACCATTAAATAATTTACGATTTGCCGGCGATGTGGTAGGAATGTATGAGCATTTAGAAAAGTTGTAACGCCTCGTTTCAATAGCGCGTTCTAGTAATTAACATTTTCTTTCGGACCACCTTATATTTAAATAATGTAGCAAAGGAATTCAGGTTTATCGTATAAAGCGTCTGACGTTACAGATGAGGCACCTGCAAGGCTTTTCTGGTAGAAGTACGATCGCTTGGCTTTTTCTAATTACGCTCGCTAGCAAACAGTCGAGTTTCTAGATTATCGATTTTTCACAAAGCGCCTTCGCGGGATCTGAAATTCTAGGAGTAGGCCAAGACCTCTCGTGTTTAAACAAAAACAGCCAGCTGCTTTGTTTTCTTCACGAACGGCTGTAAACAGCTTTGGTACGAATGCCCTTTCTAGTTAAATTTTCCATACTAACTTCGATATTTATGCCGGTCTTAATCCTTTAAGTTATTCTACAGTTGCTCAAAAAATAACAGGGCCTCCCATTTTTCGCTTCTATGTGCAAGTTGGCTAGAAATTCCAGAATCCCAGGCTGCTTTTTTTGCCGCAGTTAACTGCTGTCTTTGATAGTGGGGTTCTTGGGTTCTATGAAGTAAGCAGCCAAATCCTGCTTAGAAGTACTATTTTTCAAGATGCAACATACCAGGATCTTACCCTTCACAATCGCTGGGCATAACATCGAATAATAAAAGTAAGTAGATCCATTTCTCAGCGTTTTATCGACATAGGCAGTTGCCGCAAACATAATAAATTTTTTTAAGGCCTTAGAAAATCAAATTGAAGCGTGTTTAATTACTCCTTTTAATTAATTAATTTGTAACACTAAAGAGCGAGATTTTCAAATTGCTGAAATACGTATGTACACAAAATTCAGTTCGACCGCGTGCCTTGGACGCTGTGCACACACGTAAAATGTGTTGTAACCCGAGCTATTAGTTGGCATATTTTGTGACTAATATTCTTGGAATTTGATTCCTTTTTATGGTTTATTTATTTGTTGGACAATTGTCCTTCAAATCAAAGTTGCTGTCACTTTAGCCTTCATGGCTTATGTATATGGTTCATGTGTTACTACGATTATTTGGGTTTGATTTAATGCCCCTATTGCTGATAATGTTTTGTGTTCTTTCCGCAACCCCTTCACCCGTACAATTTATATAGGTATGTATCAAAGCAATAAAGATAGGTGGTGTGTTATTAATTAGCTAGACTAGCTTTTTATGTTGTGAGTAACGGCAAGACTCCAAATCTTCATAATGCTACTGTTCAATTTAAAATCTGAAGCATTTTCTTGCCTAGTCCTTACACCACGCCATATTCTAATGATAGTTAATGAGCTAGACGAGGCCGTGTCCTTCCTTCGTCTAAGGGAGAAGTACAAAATTACAAGTAGGTAATGGAAAAACCATGAATTCTAGCATCAAAGAGGATAGTATTACAATTTACGGTCTAGAACATTTGGGCGCTGCCGTTTGAACGCGGGGACACTTGGGCGCGAAACACATGGGCGCAAGAAATGCTCAACGTTAGGATTTAGGAACACATTAAGTGTGAATAATTTAAAATTGGCATAAATGAACAAACATTTATTAAATCATTATTTATCCTGAGAAGTTAATGTAACTAATTAAACAATATTGAAACAATAATCCAATTTTTTATTGAAACCGTTATGAGATTAATTTTAAATAAGGCTGTAGTACCCATATTACATAAATTTTGAAATAAATCCGAATAGAAATAAAGAAGGTAGTATATTAGATAGGTTTTGAAATAATTCTGAATACATAAAAATAGCAGTATGTTAGATATGAAATAATAATTCTGGATTTAAATAAAGATGGAAATAGATTATATATATATATATATATATATAGTAGGAGAAATTTTGACTGGGATAGGGGCGAAAAGCTCCAATCTCAGTACTTGGCAGAATTCAGCTTGACTGGTTACGTAAGAAGACCACTTGTAATTATAAAGTCGACGTTTCGATTTTATTTAAATCATTATCAAGACCTGTTGGGTAATTACACCGATAAGAAGCTACATTCATTTATTACATTAGAAAGATCTTACCTAAATTACTATATGGTTCCGACGCATGAATAATGAAAAAACATGTGTAGATTGAATGTCTTTACAAAACATGGGGAAAAGCCGCAGATCCAACAGAAATGATGCATGGGTTAGGCCCGAATTTCCTGCTTCCAGGTCACACATTAAAAAACTTACTACACATTTAAAACTGTTAAAATTAATTGATTTTTAAATTTACGCCAACATGGCCGTCGATATGATAACAATTAATAATCTAAATAGTTGAAATTTGCGTTTACGCGCATTAGCAATTGTCAGAAGGTTGGTGTCTGCGCGAACTGCATTAAGTTATCTTACATACAAGGGGCGCTCCGAAATTTGGGCCGCCAGTCCAAGTAAAATTGAAATAAAACGTTTTATTAATTATTTAAGCGAACTGTCAGTCCAAATCTCAGTCACAATAACAGAAACTGCCTTGTATTTATAAGAATTTTGACATTAAAAATTGTTGTTTATACTTGTTGTTGGTAGTAACGATCGAAAATATTTATTTGTAGCTTTTATAAGTTGCTGTTTACCGTTTGGAAATGAAACTGTTCGATGTTGTGGCGAAATCTCCAAGGTGGACTGGTTCACTTCTTTGATGTAATTTTAGGAAAATTATTGGTTCTTTGCGGCTGTAAGTTTTCCACTTGTATTTCCCCCGGCTTCTTGGTGAAAATCGGCTCGATTCCCGTAATCCTTGTGGGTGTTCTCGTATAATTGCATTTTTTCATAATGTAAAAGTACTTTTACATTATGAAGAAGCCGGGGGAAATACAAGTGGAAAACTTACAGCCGCAAAGAACCAATAATTTTCCTAAAATTACATCAAAGAAGTGAACCAGTCCACCTTGGAGATTTCGCCACAACATCGAACAGTTTCATTTCCAAACGGTAAACAGCAACTTATAAAAGCTACAAATAAATATTTTCGATCGTTACTACCAACAACAAGTATAAACAACAATTTTTAATGTCAAAATTCTTATAAATACAAGGCAGTTTCTGTTATTGTGACTGAGATTTGGACTGACAGTTCGCTTAAATAATTAATAAAACGTTTTATTTCAATTTTACTTGGACTGGCGGCCCAAATTTCGGAGCGCCCCTTGTATGTAAGATAACTTAATGCAGTTCGCGCAGACACCAACCTTCTGACAATTGCTAATGCGCGTAAACGCAAATTTCAACTATTTAGATTATTAATTGTTATCATATCGACGGCCATGTTGGCGTAAATTTAAAAATCAATTAATTTTAACAGTTTTAAATGTGTAGTAAGTTTTTTAATGTGTGACCTGGAAGCAGGAAATTCGGGCCTAACCCATGCATCATTTCTGTTGGATCTGCGGCTTTTCCCCATGTTTTGTAAAGACATTCAATCTACACATGTTTTTTCATTATTCATGCGTCGGAACCATATAGTAATTTAGGTAAGATCTTTCTAATGTAATAAATGAATGTAGCTTCTTATCGGTGTAATTACCCAACAGGTCTTGATAATGATTTAAATAAAATCGAAACGTCGACTTTATAATTACAAGTGGTCTTCTTACGTAACCAGTCAAGCTGAATTCTGCCAAGTACTGAGATTGGAGCTTTTCGCCCCTATCCCAGTCAAAATTTCTCCTACAATGTAACCACATCAGCTGAAAAAAGGTACTTTTATATATATATATATATATATATGTGTTGAAAATAATTTTATATAATGATAATACTTAACAATAAACTGTTAAATTTTAAAGTAATCAATTATTTTCGTTATGTTACGAACCGACTAACTGAAGATAAAGGCAGAAGTAAGAATAGTAATGATGCCACGATGGCAGGTGATGTCGAGAACGCTCTGCTAGAAAGTGCCTTAGAAGTTCTAGTAAGTGTTACGGAAAAAAGTAAAACCTTGCGAAACGACCTCAGACAGGACATACTTAAATCGGTTAGTAAAAATTAGGGAAGCGTACAACGCTTTCGCGAAGAATCTTGAAGATAAGGAAAAAACCATACGGGAACTACAAGATCAGCTGACGAGTAGTGCTACAACCAAAACTGTACAGCCGGCAACTTCTAGGCGTGAAGAACGAAGCTATAGTGATGTATGAAAAAGTAGAAGCCAGAACTGCAGAAACCAGTTAAGAAGCATCAGGTGTTTATCACGGCTAAGAGTGAACTGCCAGCAGATGATATAAAGAAAACTATAAAGTCAAAAATCAACCCGACAGAAATCAAGGTGGGAATTAATTCCTTTCGGTCACTGACAAATGGTAAAGTTATAATTGAATCTGACAGTCAGGAAAATGCAGAAACCATATGTAAAAATATCAACGACCTATGCGGTGAAGAATTACAAGCACAAACTGGAAAGCTACGCAAACCCCAGTTAATAATTTACAATACACCTGAGGAACTGGTAGTCGAAAACGCAGCTATAACAATTAAAAATCAAAATCCTGATATTGACTTTCACCTAGAGGATATACAGGCTAAAAAAGTTTTTAAAAACAAAAAAGGAATTAATCACCTTATAATTGAAGTAACTTCGCATGCAAGAACAGCAATAATAAATAGAAAATTAAAAATAGGTTGGAATATCTGCAACACTGCAGATTACTTAGAGATACGCAGATGTTTCAAATGCAAAAATTTAACCACATCGCCAAGAATTGTACGGGAAAACAAACCTGTTCTTTATGTGCAGAAGAACACGAGTCGAAGGATTGCCAAGCTGACGAGCAAGCTCATAGGTGCGTGAACTGCCTGCAGTACAATAAGTTTAACAAGGAAAGCAAAGTCAACCCTAATCATTCTTCCCGCAGCAAAAACTGTCCTTCAAAACTGGCAATTACGAATAGAACACGGCAATATATCGATTACTAAAATGGCTCGTCACTTCATTAATAGCGAATTAAGACGAAAATTCAACAATAGCGATAAAGGAGGAATTACACCAAATTTAATATGCTATCAACTAAATGCTCAGCACAAAAGAATTGCCACGTCAAATTTAATAAACCTTATAGAAAAATTTAATGCCGATTTAGTATTTTTACAGGAACCTTACTGCTTAAATAACGAAATAGCAGGCATGCCTAAGCATTACAAAATATACAGCATGGGCACCGGCAGAAAACGCGCGGCCACACTAAGTAACAATAAAGCCGTGGATGCAATTCTGATAACTCAATTATCTAATGAGGATTGCGTATTAATTGAAATAAATTACGGAAGTTTAAAATTTTTTGCTGCAAACGTTTACTTAGATTATGGAAGTGACATCGAAGATGGACTAAAATTCGTAACTGATATTATACATTACGTTAAAAACCAAAAACTGTTAATCACAGTAGATAGTAACAGCAGGTCAACAATGTGGCATGACATAAAAACAAATACAAGAGGGAGAAAGCTTGAAGAATTTATACTAGCCAACACCTTATTTATAATTAATGATGAAGATTATGGATTTACGTTTGAGACCTCAAGAGGAAAAAGCAAAATTGATATTACTTTAAGTACCGCAAATTTAAGCAGTTACATAAAAGAATGGAAATCTGACGTAGAAGAAAGCTGCTCCGATCATAAATTAATACAGTTTCATATAAGTAGGCAGAAAGAAAACGTATCAATGTTTTGCTATCACGCTGTTAAATATAATACAAAAAAAGGGAGTTTCGAAAAATTTGAGGAGAGTTTAAAGAAAAACCTTGTTAAGAGTTTTAACTGTATAAAAGGTCAAGAAGAAATTGACAAAGAACTCGCAGATATTCTTCTTAACGAACCTGATCTAGAATTATTTTTAGACAAAGTTTATAAAGCAATAAAAACGACCTGCGAAGATGGTTTTCCTGTCATAAATACTAACATGAAAAAAATATTCAAGAAAAGTGTACCGTGGTGGAACGAAACCTAACTATTTTAAGGAAAAAAGTTAACGCCTTAAGAAGAAGGTATCAGAAAACAACGGACAGTAATTTAAGGGAAGAAAGGAGAAATATGTACATGGAACAGAAGAAAGAATATGAAAGATTAATTAGAAGGAGCAAATTTGACTCCTGGAAGGAATGTTGTAATGTTGCAAACGAAGTGAACCCGTGGAACATAGTATATAAGGTAGCAGCCAGAAAGCTAAGATCCAATACAGCATTTACAACCGTAAAGAAGCCGAACGGAACATACACTACCACAATAAAAGATACTCTCGAACACCTGTTGGACAACTTCGTACCAACAGACGATACGCAAATTGAAACAATTACCCATGAACAAACAAGACTAAATTCGGTTAATCCACCGACCACAGAAGATGATAAACGATTCACACAACAAGAAATCCACAGTGTTCTAAAAAAATTTGACCCAAATAAGGCAACTGGGGAAGACGGGCTTACAAGCGAGATTATGCTTGCAATACATCCAAATTTTCCGCTTCTTTTGAACCAAATTTACAATGAATGTTTAAAAAGAGGCTGCTTTCCTAAAAGATGGAAATCGTCAATTATCATACCTATCATAAAACCTGGCAAAGAAAACAGCGACGACGCAAATAAATTTAGGCCTATAAGTTTAATTAACGTTGGAGGAAAAGCATTGGAAAAACTTTTGATTGACAAAATAATGCATCACGTACATAGTAATAACTTAATGAATAGCAACCAATTTGGATTCATTCCTCAAAGAAGTACTACGGACGCAGCTTTGTTCGTCAGAGAACACATCGAAAACCTGTTACAACAGAAGAAGTCTGTAGTAATTACTAGTCTAGACGTGAAGGGAGCCTTCAATGCGGCCTGGTGGCCAGCTATACTAAACAGTCTTAAACAATTTAACTGTCCTAGGAATTTGTACAACCTCACGAAAGATTATTTTAAAGATAGAACGGCTACACTAGCGATGAACTCAATAAAGATAGAAAAAAAGGCAACCATGGGCTGCCCCCAAGGTTCGTGTTGTGGACCGGGTCTATGGAATATTCAGTATAATTCACTGCTAAACATAAATTATACCCAAAAAACAAAAGCGATAGCATTCGCCGATGACTTGCTATTAATTACGCATGGGAACAACTCAATCGAAGCAGAAAACTTTGCTAACTTGGATCTTAAGAAAATTGAAATCTGGGCAAAAAATAATAAGATAACCTTTAACGACCAAAAATCAATGACAATGTTAATATCGAGGAAAAGGAAGAAGGACGATGATATAAAAATATATTTAAATGGAAATACCTTAAAACAGGTGTCGGAACTAAAATACCTAGGTATTTATTTCGATGAAAAATTAAATTTTAACAGCCACATTAAACGTATCACTGAGAAAGCCACCAAATTGATATACACCTTATCTAGGTCAGCAAGAATGAATTGGGGATTAGGACATCAGTCTCTTAAAATTATATATACAGGCGCTATTCAACCTATACTTACCTATGGAGCTCCCGTTTGGATTAAATCCGCGAATAGAAAAACCAACCAATTAATGCTTAAGAGGGTACAGCGACTCATTAATGTTAAAGTGGCAAAAGCATACAGAACTTTATCGTACGAAGCGTCGTGTATATTAAGTGGTTTAGTGCCTATAATTAAAATTGAAGACATAAATAGAATACACTTGGCCACAAGAACTAGAGAGGATATTCACTACGATTTTCCCACGCCAGTTAGTAAGTGGATTCATCCTGCAGAAATTCCGACTGTTAATCAACCAGATCGTAATGCAAAACCTGACATCGAGATATATACAGATGGGAGTAAAACTAGTGACAAGGTTGGCTCTGGGGTGGCGATTTACAGAAACAACCAGCTTGAGCACGAAATGAAATACAGACTAAGTGGTAGGTGTTCAAATAACCAGGCCGAACAATTGGCAATACTGAAAGGACTACAAAAATTAGAAGAAATACGCACCTCAGAAAACACTCAACCAAAAGTAGTACTATACACCGACAGTAGAGTCGCAATTGATTCATTGAAAGGGAGAGATCAACATGGCAATTTAATACTACAAATACAGAAACTGATGATTAAACTAGAAGGAAAATGTGAATTGTTTATCACCTGGGTAAAAGCACATCAAGGTAACGTAGGGAACGAGAGGGCCGATTACTTAGCAAAATGTGGAGCAGAGTGCGACGATACTGTGGAAATCTACAACAAGATACCCAAAAGTGAAGTAATTGGTGATGCTAAACGGGAAAGTGTAGAGAAGTGGGAAAGTGAGTGGAACAATACAGAAAAAGGGAAAGTGACAAAAGAGTTCTATCCAACAGTATCCGCAAGATTAAAATACCTAAAAATACCCGTCTAAAGTGAACCCTAATTTTACTGTGCTAGTGACCGGCCATGGACAACTGCGAAGCTATTTGTACCGTTTTAAAATTTTAGACAGTGCTCGATGTCCGTGTGATACTGATGATCAGACTGTAGATCATCTGATTTATAACTGTAAAATTTTAAAAGTGCAGCGACGAATATTACGACATAGTATACTAATCAAAGGCGGCGACTAGCCCGTAAATAAAAAATTACTCGTAAATACTTACCTAAGAGAATTTAATTTCGTTGTCAAAAATATAGACTGGGAATAGTTATTTACTATACAAGTGGGATAACAGCATCATTAATATACGTGTGTGTAAGTTACAAACGAGTGCGTAGCACGAGTTATGTAAGCACACAAGTATATTAATGATGCATTATCACACATGTATTGTACAAAATTTTATCTACGACTGCCTACAATTGAGAAAAGTGCATTAAGAGAAATGTCAGATCTGTCATTTTCAAAAATATTTTAGTAGGCAAATGTCATTATGTCATTCATTTGACACTATTTCAGTTACGAAATTAAGTCATTACACAACTCAGTTGCGTAATGAAACCATTACATAACTGAGTGTTGTAATGAGCTTCATTACCTAACTGAAATAGCGTCAAATGAGTGACGTAATGCGTTACTTATCCCACTGAAGTAGATAAAAATTATAAAATAGTAAATAGATACATATATAGCTTCAGTTGTAGGTAACAATCAGTTAAACATACTTTCCTAAAAGAATTTAATATAATTGTTAAAAATAGAATTTGTAAGTTATAAGTAGTTAAGTCACTAGGAATTAGGCATAGTTTTCATATAATCAGAGAAGTAAATTAGAGCAGATAGTTTTAGTATAGTTTTAAAACGGTTATAATGTATGAATAAAAAATGAATGTTGCATATAGGCATATAGTATTACATATATGTAATGGAATATGCAGAATAAATGAAATAAAAAAAATGGTGTTAAGTTGAACAACCACGCTCTGCTAAACTTTCTATCCCAGCAACAGCAATTTCCACACTTTAAAACACAAAGAATCTGTCTTATGACGTTAGTGACTGCGCAAACGAAATCCCTCTACCCACCGTTACTGATTACTTGTCATTTAAAATGTAACCAAACTTTGTATGTTTGACAACTTTCCACATATTGTCAATTCATCAAATATGATAACAGCGCCTTTCATGACCTACCTTGAGAGTCAATCTAGTTTCTGTGACCTGTAATTAATACACATTAAAATCAAAATAACTGTTCAGCTTTACGTTTAACTTGAAATATCTCGAAAAATAATGACGTTATCGTGACGATGGAAGAGTATGTTTTTTACATAGAAAGTAGTGGAGAATAAAAAAATTGTGCTAAAATGGCAATTCCGCCAGTGGTGTAGAATTTGGGAAGGGTCAACCACTCACTTGCCCCTGTGGTACGCCTCTGGTACTAGCCAGAAAGTTTATTTAACATAATTTAGCATGGTTTACAGTGTCTACACTTCCTGCCAAATATGATACGGATACGTCAAATAGTTTTAAAGTAATGGGGAAAAATAATTTTTAAATTTTTAAATAAACAACCCTATATCTCAGTAAGGAGCCACATTTTATCTAAGTGATTTGGGTTAAATATTAATATTTTGAGCCCAGGATTTTACAGTTAAAATATTTCTCATTATTAATGAAACACCCTGTATATAAAGGAAAGTCATACCCCTGACTAATCAACGCCGAGCCGAAACCACTGGTACTAGAAACTTGAAATTTGGGTGGATGGTTCAATTTGTTACGTAAGGTAGTGCTAAGAAGGAATTTTTTGAAATTCTACCCCTAAGTGGGTGAAAAAGGGTAAAATGCGTTTTTACGAATTTCTCAATATCTCTTACACCAGATGAGATATCGACTTGGTGTTTACTTGCAAAGATTTTTAATGCAAATGCCTAGAAACGTATTTCAGGATTTTGCCCTAATCTACCCCTAAAGGTGCAAATAATGCAAATATAGATTCGGGGTGAATTAAAGAAGCCTTCGTATCTCCCATGTTTCTTGAGTTAGAACATTCTTTTTTTGGCATATAAATGTATTTTTAAAATATCTAGAAAGAGGTTTAGGGATTTTTTAAAATTTATCCCTAAGGGGGTGAAAGGGGGTAAACTGTGTTTTCACGAATTCCTCAATATCTCTTAGACCCGATAAGATATAGACTTGGCGTTTGCTTGCATAGGTATCCAAGGCAAATATCTAACACTACATTTCAGGATTTTGCCCTAATAAACCCTTAAAGGTGCCAATCTGCAGTCGGGGTGAACTATAGAACCCATTGTATCTCCTGTGTTTGTTGAGATAGAGCATTAATTTTTGTCATATAGATGTGTTTTTCAAATCTTTAGAAAGGCGTTTTAGGTTTTTTTAAATTTCACCCCTAAAGCGATAAAAAGGGAAAACTGAAAAGGGGTAGGGGGTTAAAATTATTAATTTTTTCCCCTCTGGGTTCATTTCAAGATAAAATGGGATGAATGAATTTTTATAAATTTTACCTCTAAGGCGTGAAAAGAGGTAAACTGTGTTTTCACGAATTTCTCAATATCTCTTAGAATAAAATAGAAGAATTTCTGAAATTCCATCCCCACGTGGTGGAAACGGGTGTCTTGCTATTATTTATGAATACAACATTTATTAAGTACATATATTTTTGATTTTATCTCATTGTTACACTAAAACTATAATTTTATCAATCTATACAATTACATACACATTTCCAGGGGGTACATGAAGAATAAAAGAGTTAAGGAGAACTTTTTTCGGAGAATATTGTTTTGCAGCCTTTGTTAGTTTAGCGTATTGACAGCCAGTCTTATAAAGGCCACTAATCTGACGTTAACTTTAATTCGCTGTTAAAATAAACAAAAGCACATCAAAATTTGTTTACTAATGAATAAAATGTCATAAGCATTAACGTTTTGATGCGCTTTTGTTTATTTTAACAGTGAATTAAAGAACGTCAGAATAGTGGCCTTTATAAGACCGGCAGTGAGTGAGGGGGAGGGGGGGGGGACCCCAGAATTCATTTAAGATTTAGAAGAAGAAACAAAAATTTGTAGTCCGTACGAAGAACGGACATCTTGCTAGTTTTATATAAAATTGTCTTACATTCAGTATATGCCAAGTGATTCACAGCGTAGTTGTATAAATCTTTTATTGTAAAATGCTGATTTTTTTCATGAAAGGAGTGAATTTTGTTTGCAATTTCAGTTTTAAAAAAATGCACATAAAAATCATCGATTTGATTTTGAGTTTTAGCACCACCTTTATTCAAACTCGTTGGCAAACCCTTTTCATAATTATCAATAATAGTAGGAACCCGAGATTCACTAATCTAAAATACCTTAAGTCAAATATGAACACCTCTTATTGGTAACACCGCACATATTACCAAAAAGATTTTGGCAGCTCTTCTACCAATTTCGGTTTTAGTTAAATATGGAAAAAACCTTTTTGTTCATTGTAGTAAATTATAAGTACCTAACAGCTTGTTTTTCGCGAGCAGTTAACAAAGCCTTTGTACGTTTACCCTCCATTTCAGTCGTGTAAGTTTTATCATGTAATGCTACATGAAATGTGACACTTGTGTGAAAAAAAATTGAAAAAAAATAAAAATTACAAGTGCAGTGCAGCCAAGTTAATAAACTTAAGAGGAACAGGATTTTTTTTACCAACAACAGAATGTCAATCTGACAGCGTAGATGTCAGATGAACAGACTATATCCAACGTACATAAATCAAACAAGTATTTATAGAGACACTCACTGTCGGTTCCTTTGATGTCAAAATACCAATTTGGATGACCTTGAACGGCTCCTGGGGGGTACTTTCCGATAATACTAACAGATGGCGCCACTATTTTGCCACATTTGATCGGTAGCAGAGCTAGTAACTGGCTCTGATTGGTAGAATTTTGTGCTGCTATCTGATAGTCAAGCTTAAAAATACCCCTCGAGTTACTGTCCTAGCCACTCTAGACACACTCAACATTTGGCTTGAATGTCTCTACTTGTTTGATGTATGTACCTACGCTGCTATCCGTTTACTTGACATCCGAACTGTCAAACTGACAGTATGTTGGCACCACTGCTATTTTTCACATTTTAACAATTAAAATTAATGTACAGTCTAATAAAACACACATTATTTTGGAAGTATAGTCAAGATATTATTAAAAATTTGGCACTGACGGTGCGGATTTCAAGTAAATAGATAATATGCGTTCCTTCGATTTTTTTGTTATCTCTCAACGTTTGAATTGATTTTTCTAATTTATTTCACCGTTTTCACAAAAAAATTTCATTGAATTAGAGAAATCAAAGTTACTAAGAATAAATATGGATATTCGATATTTCGATATTCGATATATCGATATTCGATATTTCCATATATCGATATATCGATATGGAAATAATATCGATATTTATCGATATATCGTCCAGCCCTAGTCATAAATCCAGTAACCCAAACATTTGGCACACAGCAGTGAGTGCAAAACCCTGTCACAAACCAAAGGTTGAATTTTCTTACAACTAAGCGGCAGAATACAAGCGAAACATTTAAAACATCAACAAAAAAATAAATATTTTGCATTTTAAAACTGCAAAATTTTTGTACCCCCTGTAATGTTAACACTTGCGCTAATTAGAACATATAATTCATTTACAACTACACATGTTTAAAACAAAGCCATTTGTGTTAAACTGCCATTTTTTAAACATTTGATGATTTCCGAGGCTTTTACGGTCATTGTCATTAAGTAAAAGACGACTTCCAATCCCGGAAGTCGTTTTAAACATTTGTTTAAAACATGTATAAAACTATGTTTTATTTTTTTCTGAATTGTTTGTTCTAAATTTAATGAAAAATAAATCCATAATGGAGCTAGTATACAGTGAATTTATTTCAAGGCGCAATGTGATGTGGTCTTGCCGTCTCAATGTGGACTTGATTGTTATGAATTGGTTTCTAAGGATACGCCACGCGCCACCACGTGTAATGCATTTATTTAATTAAAAATGCAGTCAAATGGTAGAAAATAGGGGAAAGTTTTGGTGGAGTTTTGATATTCGGTTCCTATATGTTGTTTGGGTCGCTGAACATGAATATCACGTTTGTCAATAAAAATTTTGAGCGGAAACACGTTTTTTAAGCAAAAATGGTGTAAAAAACGTTTTTTTTAGTTTTTCTAAAATTACTCAAAAACTATCCAATTTCATAAATGTTGAAGCTATATGAAATGAAAGAGAATAAAATTTTCTAGATTTTATGTACTTGAGGTTTTTTCCCCCGACCAATCGTTCAGCCGCGAAATCGCCGCGAAGTTAGGTGTTAAAAGCAAAAAAAGGGAATTATCCCAGTTTATTTCTCGAAAACTATCCATTTTTCGTAAATCAAAAATAGTATATGAAATGAATCTTTATAAATGAAATGGCAAACGTAATATTTGCGTACAGCGATCCAAAAAACATATAGGAACATAATATAAAAACTCCAAAACTTTCCCCTATTTTCTAACATGTGACTGGACTATAACTTCTTGACGCTTTCGCGGCTGAACGATAGATTGGAGAAAAAAAACTCAAGTACATAAAATGTAGAAAATTGTATCCTCTTTCATTTCATATAGGTGTAACATTTACGAAATTGGATAGTTTTCGAGTAATCTTAGAAAAACTAAAATAAAATCGGTTTTTTACACCGTTTTAGTCTAAAAAAACGTGTTTCCGGTCAAAATTTTTGTTGGCAAACCTGATATTCGTGTTCAGCGACCCAAAAAACATATAGGCAACAAATATCAAAACTCCACCAAAACATTCTTATATTCGCCCCTTTTCAGCACCATTTGACTGGACTAATATAGGAACGTTACTGAATAGGCAAAAACAAACAATGTAGGTATTCTACAGAGGACGGCATGCTGTTGATCAAATAGTATAAAGACTTCAGTTTACAGCAAGTAGGTGAGTTATTATACGTTACGTTCCCTGTTGTTACTTGTAATGCTTATTTTTCAATAAAATTAGGATTCATATATTGCATTTTATAATAAATAATAATAATAAAGTCATTGTTCTGAGATGCCAATTATGTACAAAGAAAAATAGAAAATAAATACATTCGTTAAGCAATGGCACAGCAGAACCTCAAGGTGCAGCTCAACCATGGCTGCTTTTCAGATGAACCTATGACGTTAATGCATGTTTATAACAACAAAAAACAAATCAGTAAATTTAAAATTGTAATTGGGTTTAAATAATTATTAACTGCCTAGAAGACGCAAAGTATGGGCAACGAATCAACTATCAACAATAAAAGAATATATATACAAAATAATATTAACGATATTAAAGGTTATGTTAATAATTATAGAAAAAGTTACGGGTAGTCATAAAGAAAAACTGTTTTGGATGCGAAGCATAATTTTTAACAGATTTTTCTTGAGCATTGCGGGTGTTAAAGCTTCAAGTGTTGCGGAGAACCTGTTGTAGACTTTCCTAATGTTATATTGAAATGACCTTTCAAACAGAGCTGTTTTGTGTTGCGGAGGGGTAATTGTACCTTTATATCTTAGATTTAAATTATGCACATCCGTTCTGAATTGTATCTTATTATACAGATAAGGAGGTGTTTTTCAAATATAATTTTGTGATATAAAGAAGCTGTGCTAAGCATACACCTGTTCTCCATATTAAGCCAGTTTGCTACAGGTAGTTTATATGAAATGTGATCATATTTACGTATGTCATAAATACATCTTAAACATGAATTTTGAACTCTCTGTATTCTTTTAGATGTGTCTGAGTCAAGACAAGTGGAATATATTTCAGAACAGTATACAAAATGAGACGGTACAAGTGCCTCGCACAGCATCTGTCTTAGCGGTTGTTCTAAATGCATTCTATGGGGATATAGTATTTTAAGATTCATATAAGCTTTTTGTATACATTTATTAATATGCTCTTTGTACTTGTCCAATATGAGACCCAAATTTTGTGCACTACTTTTTACAGGCAAGATGTTATCACCATTTAACGTATTTTGCATGTTAGAACGATCACCATCTCTCCCAAATAGTAGTACACAAGACTTTGAAGGGTTTAGCACGAATGCATGTTTAGATGACATCTCAAGCAACCGATTTAAATCATATGTTAGTTCTTGGACAGCTGTATTGTAATAAGATGGGTTAAAAGATTTATATATCTGTGTATCATCACCATCAGCGTACATGTGTATTTTACTGAATAAAATGTAATTATAAAAGTTTGATGTATAAATCGTATACAACAGAGGCCCTAAAACCCTGCGGCACTCCTTGTGTTAATTGACGGGAGATGGAGATTTTATCTTCTATTTTTACACTCTGTGATCCGTCACTAAAATAACTTTGAATTAATGTTACTGCACTTTCTGAAAACCCAATATAATGCAGTATTGAAAACAACACATTATGGTTGATAAAATCAAATGCTTTGCTGTAATCAAGTAATGTAAGAACGGTTGATTCTCAGTTATCAGTTGCCCGTAAAATGTCAGTAGCGCAGTAGTGCAGTAGTACAGCTATCTGATGAACAAAAGCCTGATTGGCATTCTGGTAACAAGTGAAAAGTATGTAAATAATGTCTTACTTGATTATTCATGATTTTTTCCAACAGAGTTGATAGGACTGGAAGAACACTAATTGGCCTTAGGTCTGAAAACTCTTGTGGATTATTAATCTTGGGTACGGAAATAATTAATACATTTTTCGAGCAGTCTAGGAAAATCATTTCCGTGAGACAAACATTGACATTGTGTATAAGATATTTAAGAATTACAGGCAAACATAAAATAATCATGTTTATATTTAAACCATCGGAACCAACTCCATTAGTTTTTATTTCTAGAATTAGCTTGCTGACTGTTGCGTCAGATCCTGTTACAAATTTTATTTGTTCCTCACTGAACATCAATTTATCAAGTTACTGTATTAATCAAGAAAGTTTATTTTAACAAGTTACTAACTTGTAATAGATATTAACGATAATACAAGTTTGATTATGAGCATCTTAACGAAACGAGTTTGATTGCCAAAACGAGGCGGTGAGCCGAGTTTTGCGGCAATCAAACGAGTTTCGTTGTGTGCCATAAGCAAACGTGTATTGTTCAATATTTTATCTTCATCAATAAACTCTGGTTTACTGTATAAAAAGAGTGCGGTAATATTCATTACCGCACTGAGTGCGGTAATATTTGTCCATTACCGCACTCAGTGCGGTAATGAAGCTCTTAACGATACTAAAATTAATTTGGTTAAGACGCTATAACAACACGGATGAAGATAAAATCTTTTTTGTAATACCTACTTGTTAAATATTTCTTTAAGGACTGTTTACTACTGCGTAAGCAACCTCTTTACGGCCCGGCCGTAAAAAGTGTCCGTAAAAACCACGGCCTGATAAATTGTGTGCCAAACGTCAAAGTGACGTTTGTCACACAAATCCAGCAGCAAGCAAGCCTTCAACTCTACATAGAAGAAGGCGCAAAAGACTGCCATAACTCCTGAACATACGCTAAAATAACTTGCTCATTCAGAATCTTAACGTCTTTAGGAATATCTTCATCATTTTCTACAGATGTCATAAGTTACGAGCTGGTTACAACTTAAAACTGCTTACAACCATACACGAAATTGGAAATAACTGACATTTATAAACAACATTTGCAACGTTCTACGCACTCTCAATCATTCTAAAACGTCATTACACAAACCTAGCGTTTTGATGAAAATAAATTAGAAAAATATAGATATGACCGAATTGTATGTAGGTATTATAAAAACTATTGTACAATACACGTCCGTTGGGGCCGTTACTGCCTCGGCAGTATTATTCGACTCGCTCTTCGAGCTCGTCTCACAAATTCTCTGGCTCGGCAGTAAAGGCTATCCTAACGGACTTCTACTGTAAAATACTATACAAGTTAACTGTCAGTTTTACAAGCGTGCTCATAGATAAATGATAGCGTGCAAAGCCTGAGTTGTTTTCCTTAGTATGTGTCATATTGATGAATTTAGTTGCTTGTCAGTTTGACATTTTGAATAAATGGTAAATTTCTAGTTATTTACAAGTGAGGAACAAATAAAATATTCAACAATACACGCTAGGTAACAGGTTTTACTGGCTCAAGAAAGTGACTGGCTCCCCTGTCATATCCTTCTATTCGCCAGTAAAAACCCTCTTACCAAACTAGTCGTGTTAAATACAGTAGAACTCGCTTTTAACGATCACGGTTACAGCGAATTCACGTTTATAACGAATAATTTTGAAGGTATATTTGAATTACATTTGATTTAATGCATGTATTTCATGTTTATTACGAATTCGTTTCACGGGAATAACGAACCAAAATTTAAGAATTTATTCTTAGGACTGGTCCTTTTCATCTCGTAATAAAATGTAACTGAAAGATATTATTTTGTTGTGACAATGTTATAATAACTAAGGTTTTCTAGGAAAATAGTGGTCAGTTAAATTTCATAGTAGGTCGCTTTCTCTAGCTCTCTCTAGCACTCTGTAGAATTACTACATCGTACGTACCGAAGTAAGGGCCAGCTAGTGAGCATTATAAGCAACTCTGTTTTTCTTAGAATCCAGCGGCGCCCTGTAGGATCCAGTTCTTGGAAAAGTGATAATCAGTTTCGCCCGATGTTATGGCTCAGTTCCGTTATAGCATGCTGCAAAACAAAAGTGTTGCATCATAGCCACGTCTTAGCTATTGTATTTTTTTTTAACAAAACCGTTTACAGGATTAAAAATACAATAGCTAAGACGTTGGCCTATAGTGCAACAAAAAGAGTTGCGAAAATATTCAAGTGGATGTATCTTAGTCGTTGATTTATTGACATTCCGTAGGTACCTATGCATTTTCTGGTTGTGGAAAAAATGTCCGAAGTCAAACGAAAAATTTTATCGGTTTCCGAAAAAGTAGATATTATACGGTTATTACAAACAAATATAGCGGTCCCGTGGAATTCGTTATAACCAAGTTCTACTGTACTATAAATTCATTTAGTTGATTTTCATTATTACTATTTAAATAAAACTGTTTTAAATCATTGTCAATTTGTAATTTTGGTACATTATCAATAAAGTAATTATTTACATGTTCAGGGTTAGACAAGTGATTGGGTATTTGATGATTGCATGGTTTGTGGATATCTAAAATTTTGAGCCCCTTCCAAATTTGTTTAGTATTTAGTCCTTTAGCTTTTTGGGAGTAAAAAGCCTTTTTTTTTCCTTCAAAATGCAGTTATTTGTTAAGTTTCTTAGAGAGTTAGAGACGTGTAATATTCCCAATGTGCCGGATTTTAAGATTTTTAAATTTGTTTTTTGCGTTGTTTCTTAATTTAATCATCAATTTAACGTTGTTAGTCAACCAAGTAGCCGGTTTTTTAGAAATTTTAACTGTCTTCCAAGGAGCATGCTTATCAAATAATTTAAGTAAATTTGTATCGAATATAGCGATTTTTTCATTTACATCACTTACATAATATAATTGTTGTTAATAAATAAAACTTTTCTGAGTAACCACTTTATTTCAACTTATCATTTGCGTGTCAGTGGTTGAACTGACCACCGAAGATTTTAAAATGACGCACCAGCAACCCTCCGAAAATGAGCGAGTGCGCCCGAAATACAAAACTGGCAACGAAAATACACAAACTTAATATTATACAAAGAAATAGAAATATGTTACATTAACTAATCTAAACAATTGTTATATAACGCATTTACACATTGTGTGGGTGTGGCGTATCCGTAGAAACCAATATTTTAACGTAGTTACACAACAGTAGAATTACACATTTAAGCAAAAGCACTAAAAACCAAAAACAAAATAAATAAAAACGCTGCTCTTCTACATCCTCAACTGAAGAAGGCATGTTTTTATTACGAGTTTTAAAAATGCTAACTAGTTTAGATGCTGTTTCGTAACGATCGGAAGAACGAAAGCAAAATTTATAGGAAAGTGTCGTCGCGGCTGAGTGAAGAGGGCAGTGGGAAGGGTTTAGAAATTAGAGCTTTCCACATAGAGGGAAAATCTCAATGGCTTCGCGAATCTTTTCGCTAAAGATGAATGGGTATTTGCAGATAATAGAACATGTATCGAAATGGATATTATGGCCAGTATCGCGTTGATATTCGAGGGTGACTGATGATGGAACGAAACCCGACCTGAGACAACGCTGGTGTTCAGAGAGACGAGCTTTTACTGAACGTCCTGTTTCACCAATGTATACAGCATTGCAAGAGCAAGGGACTCTATCAACACCTTTAGATGACATAATGTTTAATTAATCTTTACGTTTTCCAGCGCGCTACTGAACTTGTCATTTTTGCTACATTTGTTACATTTTGCTCTAACGCATTTATTATTATATAATTTTAGTTTTATAAAATAATTCCAGAAGGGGTTCTAGTCTCCTTCTAGATATGATTCGGATCAATTTTTAATAAAACGTTTTAGACTTTCTTAACAAATTTTAAAATATTACTTTACTTAAAAATGTGATAAAAAACATCGCGCGTCCGGCCACCAATGCAAACAGTAACTGGAAGTTGAATTGAAACTAATATGTTTACTGCATTTATTCATTATAGTGCATCAATCTCATAAGGAATTTTCCTAATTGCATGAGCTATCTACTAAATACAAATAGGTTACCACAATTACCAAAATTAAAAACAATGTTTTAAACAAAAAAACGCGTTTTAAACAAATAACAGTTTTAAACAAATAAAACATGTTTTCTTGTTTAATTTAAAAAAAATGTATTTTGTCAACCCTGCACTATCACAATATATATGAATGCCACCCAATACCTAATAAAAACATATAACAGCATTCCGGGAGGAGGAAACATAGTGAATGAATTATGAATTATAACTGATTTTTTGTGTTCATATTATCCAGCTTCTACTATAATTACGTAATATACAGTGACCACCAAAAATCGGCATCAAAAGGGGCAATTTTTATTTTTGACTTCTCAAAAAACTTTATGGCAATTATTTGTGCTTGTCTGAAACCTATTTAGTCCTTATCAAATATACAGTTAGATTTTTACTTTGTCAAATCCATTTTTCGGCAATTAAGTAAGTTTTCAATAAGATATTATTATCGTGTGTGATTTTTAACTAACTGAACAATTTCAAGGCCAGAAAACAACTTTAATTCTTTAACTTCTGCAAACATTGAATTTTTCAATTTTTGGATTTTCAGGTTTTTGAGGAAGTTAAAGAAAAGGAATAGTTTTCTGGCTTTACGATTGTTCAGTTAACTAGGGTTGGCTAAAACACGATTTTTTAAATAAACAAAAAACATGTTTTTTGTTTAAAAAATTGTTTTGGTCAAACAAAAACCACGTTTTCTTTGTTTAAAAGATTATTTTTAACTCTTGACTTTGCTAATGTACAGTTTTCGCCAATAAAATGTGGTACACCTAAATACATTGATCATATTATGCAAACTACAAATCAAAAACTATATGGTTATAATATACGTAATTAAATTTACAAACAGGGAATGTATCACAACAAAAAGTAAATTATTATTTTGTTATGTCGTCACGGTTTTCAATTACAACTTGTAACTACCAGTCCTGAAAGTTAGTAAATTTCTGATATATTCGGGAGATAAGTTGTATTTCTACTTATTTTAAACTTATTGGCAACCTCTCTCATTGGCATTCCTTTCGTTGGCCTATCGACGATTCTTCCTAAATAATTCAAATGACGGGGCATATTTTCGAATAACCAATCTTCGGCGTTCGGTGATGGCGAACAATGTGACAGTAAAGCTAACATTCCACCAACGTAGTCTTAATACGGCGCCGTGTGCATCGTGACTTCTATGTTTACTTAGGTACTTAATTCCACTCAATACGGCGCAGCAAAATTAATACTGTACGGAAAATGCAGCACTGCATAAAATAACATTTGTATCAGTTGTCCGGCAAATGCCGTACGGTCAGCAGCTTCAAAACGCAAATATTGCTTTAAAAGGCAGTATTATAGTACTAGTAGCCAGTCTATCATTCATATTTCTTTGGCTAAACCCTCTTTCGATCTGTTCTGTAACTTCAAAATGTTTTTATTGATACTGAAATAGGCACTGAAAATATTTTTCAGGATATAACTTCAGTTCTTGACAAAGTGGGTGCTCCCAGTATTTTGCACGCGGTTTTCTTTTCTTTTTAGTAGCAATAAAAATAAAGTTCCTCTAGCAACTTTTGATAATGACACCTTTATAGAAAGAAAGAACTATGCATTGAATATTTTAATCATTGCAGCAATGCAATATTTGCTGTATGCAGTGGAATGACTAAATGCGGTATCCTACCGTACGTCATAAAACGTACGCCGTATACTTCGATGCAGTGTACGGCGCTGTGCTTGGTGAAATATTAGCTAATTTAAATGCCTATGTTACTAAGGTATTACTCTAAAAGTTGAGTTTAAATTGGGAAATAATAGGTGTACCCGATTTTTTTGGCGACAACCGTACCTACTTGTATTTAGTAGGTAGCTTATCTAATTAGGGTAACTCCCTATAAAACTGAAATCCCTATTATGAATAAATGCAGTTAATATATTAGTTTCAATTCAACTTTCAGTTACTGAGCTGGACGCATGTTTCTTTCACATTTTAAAATTTGTTAAGAAAGACTGAAGAGTTTTATTCAAATTTGATCCGAATCATGACTGGAAGCAGACTAGATCCCGTCTGGAATTATTTTATACAACTAAAATCAGACAACAATAAACGCGTTAGAGCAAAATGTAAAAAACGTAACAAAGAAATGACAACTTTAGTGGCACGCTTGAAAAATAAATTAAACATGTCAACTAAAGGTGTTTATAGGGTCCCTTGTGTGTAATGCTATATGCATGGGTAAAACAGGACGTTTAGTAAAAGCTCGTAACACTGTACAACAAGGTTTTCTCGGATCGGGGCTCGTTACGTCATCAGCCATCGCCGAACACCAAGTGATACCAGCCATAAAGTCCTTTTCGATGAAACTTTTGCAATATTACAATTGAAATCAAGTACTCCTTGATATTCAGTAATAACTTTTTCGTTCAAGGACTTTGCATGCGCACTGTTTAGTCATTCGTACCCGCCAGTGCGCGTTTTGCTTAACATGGACGCCTCTAAAACGTTATCACTACGCGAAAAAGAGAACAAACATATTAGACGTAATTGAACGCTGAATTTCTGGAGCAATAGCGTTAAAATACGGCGTCGGGGCGTCAACCATCAGTGACAAAACAAAAACGGGATGAGATAAAACGGTAAAATGAAAATTAATAGATATTTATGATTTTAAGGGAGATATGAGAATGTAAGTCAACCGAAGGTAAAGAACATGAATATCTCCCGTGGTGCATACAATATTTTATTTACTAGCATATTGGTAAGAATAGTATGACATTTCAAAGTGACAAGTACATTTAAAATAAAAATATGTAAGTAACATCAAGGATTGCCCCAATGTATGGTTGCTAAAACGTTGCTTGTATTTACATGGTTACCATGAGAATGAGGGAGAAATAATTTGAAAAATCCCTTGAGAGTTATGAGTAGCTTTTCATATTTTGTATCTATGACGAAAATGAACAATATCATGTTGCTAGTAAATAAAACCTTTATCACACAAAAAAAACACAAAACAATTTAATAAAGATGAAAATCGACAACTGTTTATTCTTTTAAGTTTTAATGTGTAATGTCAT
The DNA here is from genome assembly GCA_940337035.1 of Agriotes lineatus. Classification (NCBI taxonomy): domain Eukaryota; kingdom Metazoa; phylum Arthropoda; class Insecta; order Coleoptera; family Elateridae; genus Agriotes; species Agriotes lineatus. The sequence continues at coordinate 65,897 of CALNHX010003426.1, read as the reverse complement.
ACTAACAACATACACATATACTGTCGTAGTATTTACGTTAGCACTTTTTTATTTTGTGTTTATAAATATTGTAGTCTTTCGTTTATTAGTATTTTCATGATACAAGTATTGAAATAAATCAACAGCTTAAATAATACGTCCTAATATTTCTAAAATCGAACAGAATTCGAAGTTATTTTAAGGGATCGGGGGTAGCTTTAATATCTCGGGGGCCTGGCGGTTGGCCGTCAGTTAGCCGAGAGCGTGCATGTGTGAATGTTGTGAAATCTGATATACCACAGAGGGTAGTATTCCAACGCGAGAGCTCTTATATGCCCTTGCAGTGTTGTTTGTGGTAATTATGTGGATTAATACGAAAGGAGTGAAATAATAAGGCTGATTATAGAGCTTTGTTGTTTATGTCGTTGCTCATTGTTTTATTGTTGAGTTGGTGTGCTTAAACGGTACCGCTTTAGTGCACTAGGTGCCAGGGTTAGCGATAAACCGGCAAGATAATCAATACCACTCGACGTTATAAGCAATTATCAGTGATCCAGAAAGCGCGTCTAGATAGCCATTGATGCTCATTTCCTGCACATGCTTTGCTATTTTGGTCTTTTGTGAGGGCGGCAACCGCAGATGCATATCACACTGACATGAGTTATAGTTCATTGGTCTAGTTAGCATTCGGTTAATAGGCACTAGATGCGGTAAGCATCCATATTGCATGGTTTTACAAGTACATCATCGACGGAGCAGCTACAGATTATTCCTGAACGAGGTATTCTACTAGACGCTACGTGGGAACGCCGCGAAGGGCCGCAAACCCCCCTGTAAGTATTATAATATCGAACACGTACTGCTAAATATAGTGTTTGTTTATTCGTGCTTGCATGTCTGAATGTGGAATTTGGCTGGTTTTGTGTTTACGAGAGTGTGTGTGACCACATGCCATGTGAAAGGGTCTGCTCGGTGACGTGTTTCTGATCCACAACTCTTAAACCAAGCAATTTCCCAAAAAGGCATAGGTGTTTGATACAGCTTTGTACAAAACTATGATACAAAATGTAGAAATATCTTTAAATAAAATGTTTTACGCAGTTACCTATTTCGTTTGGAGAAATAAACAATACGTTGTTTGGAAAATTATTACAATTTGGTTTCTATAAATCAATGCAATTAGAATGCACAAATTGTTCCTTTCATCGTAGACACAATTTGTTCGAATTTTCTCAACGATTGTACATACACAAAATATCGGAACATTTCAGTTAGTTATACGCACTGGGCCTGCTATATCACGCTAGAAATCGAAATAGCGTTTTTACCCCTTTTTGTGTGTAATTTATTACGGAGAGCATTGGTTGCACTAATCACACTCAAAGTTTACTTTTGAGAGTTATGGAGATCGATTAGCTTTATAAATTAAAATCTAATTCAAATACAGTGAAATGCGTGCAATAAAAACTGTATTTTGCTTTTAACAGTATTACGATTGCAGATAACAACACTACACAACATACATAGCAATATTACCACGCTCATTCGATATTTGTACAATTCCAACTGTAATTCCACAAAATATAAACAAAACTATCGTAAATACACACAGTGTGAAAGATAAAGTACAATGTAGATTAGATAAGAATACTGTCATCAGTTCGCTGGTTTAATTAGTCACCTGCTGTTGCGTTATTCTTATACGTATTGATGCCTGAACATTTTTTGTGTCGTTAGTGCCATCGTACTGTGTATCATCCTAGTTAGCTATAGTGATGCAATTAAAAGATCTGTGCTGCTGCTATTCCACAAGCTAACATGGAAAACAATAATCAAAACCACAACCGACATGAACTTCAAATTGATAGCGTGTTATCAAGCCAGCCCGAGCTTGGGCCTAGCGTTCCCGATGGCGGATACGGCTGGGTGATTTTAGCAGCTTCGGTGTTCTTCCAGGTAAAATTATATTAGATCTTTGAAGTCCTGTAATTTAGCCTATGGATAACAATTTCTTAAAACAAAAAAAAACTAACGATAAAAGAACAAGGTTGACACTTTCTAGCAAAACTGGAAAGTCGAATATTAAAGTGTATCAAAATCGCTCTTGTTAAAGTTAAATTGCATCTACAGTGAAAGTACAATCTTGTAATAAAAATAATGGTACTAACTGCCGTTGCCAAATATGAAATATTCAATAGCAGTTAAGAGCCACACGCATAAAACTACAAAACAATTTTATACCTCTTCGAATTTTAAGTACACAGAATCAAGCGTGACCTTTGTGGAAACATAATTCATTTAATATCAGAAAATTCGTAATATTTTTTCTCGATTTCCTTGAATACTTCAGCTATTGTCAAAATAATCAACATTAAAAATTAAGGTATAATATATATACATACTACAGTAAAAGTATTGTTCTCAGATTTAAAAAAATGCCTTAGAATTAATAGTTCAAATATAATAATCTCCTCGCAACTACGCCATACTGAAAAAACTGAGTAACGCCATCGATATTTCTTTTAAGTTGCTCCCTACTTTGTTAATAGCAGATTTTATACAGCTAAAAATCCCTTTTTCGGTCATATAAAAATTTTCGTTTGCCACCTAAAATTGTAATCGGAAACAGCGATTCCAGGTTTTTGATTGTAGTGACCTACTTGTTAACTGTACCTGGTGTATAAACTTCAATCAATTTTGGTAGTAAGTCGGGCTCGGTAGCTCAGTGATTACGCATCGTAACTACCGATCTAAGGGTCGCGAGTTCGATTCCCATTCCCGGTGCGGTTTTGAAAAATAAAAAATGTGGATGAAACCTTCGACAACATGCCATCATTTGGAGGTGATGTAAAGCAATGGGTCCCATGTTACTAGTAACATGTAAAAGATTCCTTGCTACTGTGGGAACTCCTTAGTCTCGGCAAAATTGTAAGTCGAACTCGGACCGTATTAGCACAACAGTCGGTGTCTAAGGTACCCAGTACTCCGCATGTCTCGATCCTCTTCATAATAAACACACATTAAAAAGTATGAAAGTGATACAAAACCTAAATTGTATATTCAAGGTACATCAGTATTTGCTGCTTGGCAACAATATCTTAACCTATCACTGCCTCTTGTTGAACCTTTTGAAAACACCGGGTCAAGTTCGCATTCTCTCTTTTAAATCTTCAATTTCTACCTTTTACCATTCCCACACAGCGAATTAGGGGAGGCAAGTAGGACGACCAGTCTGATCAGCAAATGGTACTTTTCCTTGCTCATCAATCATAGTTCAGAAATATACTGGGTGCTATGTAATAATTGTAAACAGTGATAGGGCTCACTACACAGATCAACTTACTAGCAATTTTTTTAATCGTATATTTTTTCGATCACTATGTCCCCTAAATTTGATGAGCCGCTCGTTAAGTACATTTAAGTTCAAATTGAACGACACAAGTATACTAAACTGCAAAGTTCTTTAAAAAAAAACACGCGGTCAGTAACTTACCTACCTCAATTGATAAGGCATGTTAGTAACCAGATGTCAACTAAAAGTTCTATCAGTACCTATGCAGTTGTAGCGTAGCGGTGATGAATGGTCTGAAAACGTCTGTCGTGCAAGAGAACGCCGTAAACAAAATGTGACAAAAGTGCAGTACTAAATCAGTTAATAAATAAGTGGGGTTCGCGTTGTGTCGGTTTTGAGAAAGTATCAATTGTACGCGTGCAATAGGAAATCATCTGTAATGTCAAATGTGATTTGTGTCGTCGAGTTGAACAATCAAAACTAACTTGTCTAAACGTTCACGATGCAATTCTAACACAGCCAGGGTTATGTCGTAAACGCAAGAATATCGGCCAACAAACCCTTTTGTCTCAACTAACAATAAACCAGGCGAAAAGGGAAAGTCAAGCCCGGTCGACAATACAGTCGTAAACGCTCGAAAAGGGAATTCTTTTTGATGGAAGATTTCAACCTCTTGTGCAACAATAGAGAAAAGGGAGCTTAGCTGGACAATCATATTGCAAGAATAGGGAATATCCATTCCATTCAGGCGCACCATATATAAACGCAGTAGCTTAGTTTTCAAAATCACTTTACTTTTACGTAACATCAGAGCACTTCATCACTTCGCGTAATATCACTTACTTAATATCACGTTTTCTGTCTAAACGTTCACGATGCAATTTCTAACACAGCCAGGGTTATGTCGTAAACGCAAGAATATCGGCCAACAAACCCTTTTGTCTCAACTAACAATAAACCAGGCGAAAAGGGAAAGTCAAGCCCGGTCGACAATACAGTCGTAAACGCTCGAAAAGGGAAAGTTCTTTTTGATGGAAGATTTCAACCTCTTGTGCAACAATAGAGAAAAGGGAGCTTAGCTGGACAATCATATTGCAAGAATAGGGAATATCCATTCCATTCAGGCGCACCATATATAAACGCAGTAGCTTAGTTTTCAAAATCACTTTTACTTTTACGTAACATCAGAGCACTTCATCACTTCGCGTAATATCACTTACTTAATATCACGTTTTCTGCATATACCGACTTGTTCCATTTGAAGCAAAGTCGAGACCTAGGTCAGTTTCCAAGGTCTTTATTTAATAAATTATTCACTATCGAAAATCAAGCTACTCACATTTCGCATTTGTATTTTAAATTATATTTAACGAATTTGTATATGTTGTATTTTGTTCGAATGTTCTAAAGTAATAAAAGGAATGTTATTGTTTTCCACAAACGGTTGTATTTACTGAACTTAATTCCACAGTAATAAACAACATAATAGTTCCAGCGGGAACCCCAAAATTGGCGACTCGCGACTAAGAAACTAAACAGTGTTTGTTGGTTTGCATTTCAAAGATGTCTTTGTGTTTTGTGCCATTAAATTAAAATATTATTTCATAAACTATTGTGAATTTTAACTCAGTTTTGGGGGTTTTCGAAAAAATGTCAAATAAAAAAGTTGCTCAGTTTTATCATAGCCCAAAATAAAGAAGAACTCGCCGAAGTGATCGCCAACGTCAGGGAGACCGGACAAGGCACATAAAGAAGAAGATGTGGTTAAATTAAAGCTTAGTTTAAAAAAATCTGTAAAGGGGTTTACACGGAACTTCCCTCGTGCGAATTACATCAATTTGCGAATAAAAAAAAATGCATCGAACTCGGCTCTCCAGGCGAATGAGATTAATATTTCTAAGGCAATTTCTAGTCTACCGCTCGGTCCGCCGCTTGACCTACTGCGCCACAAGTGAAATACGATACGACAAATTCTCAAACATAATTGTGCTTATTACGTGTTTTGGTTCTCTGAAAATTATTCGGTAAATTGTTGCTCCTCAGAAAGTTGCCATATCAAGTGTCTTACTTGCATAATTGAGAAAAATTAAGTAAGCCAGGGATTTATTTTAAAGTCGATAATTTTGTTGTTAGTGATGAACCTGAAAAATCCAGTTTTCAATGAAAATTCTTCATAATTGGGATGAAAAGTAAATTTGTTCTTTTCTTCAAGTTGCAAATTTTATATTAAAATATCTTCATCATGAAGAAATTTCTTCCAATCTGGCAACATTGCTCAGAGATCTTTTCCTCGACGTATGTGCGTATGAAGCAAATGCACAAATGATCTACAATGTTCTCTTCTAGTAACAAGGTGAAACAGATGCAAATACAATTTTAAATCATTTCCGCCATTGCTTCATATGCACATGACGTCAGAAAAAATATTCCCGAGAGAAACATATTTTTTCTATTTCATTGCCACTCATTACATCTGTCCTTGTCTCTTGCTGCTTTCATGTATTTTCGTTCGGTTTCGCTGTTTTCTAGTTCCCACTGCTGCTGTTTCTCGTAATAGTAGTTTGTATACCAAGGCACTGAAGTTTAGCTTTTTATCACGAATGTGGATTTAGTTGTGGAGGCCCATAGGGCCAAGGCAAATAAACCACGAGGGATAAAAAGAAACTTCAGTGCCGAGGAGTAGATTATGTTTTATTTGAAATCGAAAAATCGCGAAATTACATTTTAACCAACATTTGTAGGTTATGTTAACGTCGGTTGACGTTTATCTGTCGCCTCACCACCTACAAAAAAGTCGTAAAACAATGGATTATGTACTTTACTGCGATTTCTCGTATTTTAATGACGATTTCGAGGTACAGTCGTGTGCAAATAAATCTGGGACAGTGTTTTTTTCACATGAAGATTCAGTTAAGAATTGAAGAATATCTCCATGGATTTCCTGCTATCAGAAAGAGTTACATTAAACTTTAACAGGTACTGAAACCCGTAACTCTCTCTGATAAGAGGAAATCCATGGAAATATTCTTCAAATTCTTAACTGAATCTGCATGTGAAAAAAGACTGTCCCAGATTTATTTGCACACGACTGTACTTCAATTCGGATTTCAAATAAAAATATTTCTTTCAATTGTGGTCTTTTCATTCATCGATCGATAAAATGATAGCGTTATGTAACACCAAAACTGCTGACTTTCGGTTTCCCAGAAGTATTCTGATTTTTAAATGGGACATTTTGTATTTTTTACGTTTTTGAATATAGAGATCATTTTGTGTATGACCCATATAATTTTTACTAGCGAATCACCCGAGGTACGTTTCGGTTCGCTACTTCAAGAGAGATTCATTAATATAAATTTAAAAAAAGGATGCATCGGCCGGGAATCGAACCCGAGCCGCCCGCGTGGCAGGCGAGCATTCTACCACTAAACCAACGATGCTTCGTTGAATAAGGCGCTGCTATAATGGTATATGAACATTAAGGTTTTTATAATTTAATTTCACTGTACTTTTTCGTACCTTTTTGAAAATAAAAACCGGCCTACGATCTAAGTCTAAAAATTAGCAAAATTTTAAGCTATAAAACAATTTAATCGGTCGAGTATCTTCGGAGGAGATAGCGAACAAACATACAAAGAAAGAGACCACCGATTTTATGGTATATAAATATATAAATTTCATTTATTAAAGTCCTTTTTGAATTGAGAAACAGCAAAATGTCTGTCAAGATGTCAAGAAGATGCAATTTTAACAGCCTGGAACCCGCCACCTTCTTCGTTCCCCTTAGCCGCAAAACAGGGTGTCTAGCAGATATGGCATTCAAAATTCCCGTATAATTCCCGTATTTTCCCGGTCATTTTATTAGGATTCCCGGATACTTACTAATCAATTTTTAGTTGTATTTCTACAGAATATTAGTTGTATCAAGTTGTTACCTTTGAGTACTGCATGATAAAATTATAAATAATGTCATTAACGTGAATGAACATGAAATTCATAAGTTTTCGAACAAATTTCGGTCGGTCTGACTTTTAGGTTTTTCATTAAAAAAAAGTGGACGTAACTACCTCCCTGGACTTTCCCATACTGGAAACTGTTCATATCGTCTTTATTCAACAGTCTTTACAACATATCAAAATTTCAACTCGATGACTCACGTCTTCACCGTGATACGCGTTTACACTTTCACGTAAATTGCGGGTAAATATAAAAGAATGTGTAGTTCAAAACGTGACCACCGAGCTTCTGTAGATGGCGCCAAGTGGACAAGCCGCCACTGTGCTATTTATGTATTATTTTCCTCAAAACGGCTGTAGCACCGAGGTGAAATTTTCTAAGTACCTGGAAATTATATTTTCTAGGGCATACAAAATCGATTTTTTTATTTTCGCGGAAAAAGATTCTTTGGCGCAAAAATATAACAACCGTTAGAATAAAAAAATTATTTTCAAAAATAGAGGGGGGAGGGGGCCGGTGCGCTTACATATATCCACGAGTGTAATATTTTTTTGCATATTCATATGCTCCATTATGCACTGAGCAATTCAGTGAAAACCCCAGCTACCTATCTTGTTTTGTTTATTAATTAAAGGGGTTTAAACTTAAACTTCAAAGCTTCGTAGAGGGCGCCACAGATAATTCATGAGATTCTTTAAAAAACAGATCGATAGCCCTTTTCGGGGTCTATCAGTGTATGAAGTTTAAACAAATTCCTGTAGGCAGTTTTTGAGAAATGATTTTTAGAAAATTTCCAAAATTTTGAAAATTTGTAATTTAGGCCCCTTAATATTTTTCAAAACACTTTTTATATCACCTCATGTTGGCCTTCATATACTATTCAGAAAAAAAAATCAATTGAATCGATTCATCCGTTTTTGAGTAATAGGTCGTTAAACTCAAAATTTTCAAAAAATCATAGCGCCCTTCATTTTAAACCTAGCGAGTTCGGCAAAAAACTAACAGATTTGTCTTATGACCCTCTATCGTTATCCGCGATAAAATTTTCAAAATTTTAATCACGAAAACAGTGATACCAAAAAAACATGCGTAACTTCCGCTTCCGGTTTCGGATTTTTTTGAAAAGCTTATTTTGTCGATGAATTTTCGATACACCCCCGCATTCCAAAGCGCATCAAAATCGGAGCAATACTTTTGGCTGTAGGAGCGTCACCCACCCACACACAGACAGACATTTTTTAAAAACCACTTTTTTGGGTTCCTCGAGGCCCAAAACGGATATTTCTGTGAAAATCTCGATTTCCAAAATTTTCATGATTCCAAGACTTCCCTATACCTATGGGTATGGGAAAGTAAAAAACTGTCTCGCGCGTCCCGTACATTTTTGCAATTATTCAGGATAATTCGAAAATTTTTACGGAAATTTCGCTTATTATTTCCGTAAAATGGCAAAAATTACTGCAAATTCCCTTTGATAAAAAAATTCCCGGTTGCCTAAGAAATTCCCGCATATTTCCCGCATTTTCAAGGGCACTTTCAAATTCCCGTATAATTCCCGGTTTTCCAGGAATTCCCGGTCGCTAGACACCCTGCAAAATATTGTTCATATCTTTTGCTTAGTAGTGTGTTTCTTCCCTATTTGTTTTCTGGTCGATTTCAAATTAGTAGTTATACAACGATTAGAGAGGTTATTTTTAAATAATTTACTGCAAACGAGTAGTGTTTAAATATACATGCGAAAAATTGAACAAAAATAGTAACCATGATTTTACGTGTCGAAAATGCTAACCTAGCATTGACACACGACGAACCCTAGACCCTCTAGCATTCTGTCCTTGTTCCTTACGAGATAGACGTGTGATTCTTCAGATATGTCTATTCTACTTTTTCATCTTCTATCCAAATGTGAAGTTAAAATTTAAAGATTCACAGATGGACAAATACACATCTATGTTTGTCCGCCATTTTGTCCATATTCCTTACGAGATAGGAGGTTGGTTCTTTAGATATCGCTATTCTACTTGTTCGTGTTATATCCAAATCTGAAGTCGAAATTTAAAAATTCCGAAAAAGCGAAAACACATCGGATAAACACATAACGAATTCAGATACTATTCTGTTTGATGGTGGTCGTGATAAAAAGTAGAAATCGCGCTTAGTTGGTAAAAAATATTTTAAATCAAGAAGAAGTAGATACCTGCACATGTGTTCGATCTTCAGCCATCTATGGGATATCCTGGTGTTGGCATTTTTTGGATCTCCCTATATACGTATAATTGGCGAGATTTAATATTTACGAGGGGAATAAATACTTCATTTAAAATCATTGGCTCGACTTTTGTTCCCATTTTTATCATTGCTCAAATTCCAAAGTCCTGCCATATGGACACACTGGGCTATTCTCGCAATTGCTGCAAATCCAGATCCGTTTATCCACTACTAATTCTTTTGTATACACTGCTCCAAATGATGGGAGCAAACACTCTCGTTCATGTTATTGATCGAAATAGGTAGGTACATTATTTAGGTATCTAGAAGTATGAAACTGGGCCTATAATACGGTTCGTTGTAAAAATTGCTATAGTATGCGTAACCAGTACGATGTGTTTTTATCGTTCAAAATAGCGAAACAACTTGCTTTACCTAAATGTAAATTCAAATCAACATTGAAGAAGATTCCGAAAAGTCTTTATTTTCTTGCAGATGTTCAAAGTTTTGAAATTTTACGATTTACACACGTTGCAAGCAAAACTCGGTAACAAATTTATACTCAACATTTACGTGTCCGAATCGACGGCTTACGTTACGAGCACAAAAATAAGTCATTTATATGACTGTCATTTCTTACAATTTGGAAAACATCCACAGGTTAGTTTTTCAAAAATTCCAAATGAAGAGCTGTAAAAATGGGGAAATCTTTGTAGAATCACGGTTGTGAAAGCCTCAACTTTTAAAAATTAAAAAAATCTATGCTTATACTACATATAAAGCGACACTGTATGTTCCCACATTTGATTGAATATATCTTTACTGAATAAAAACAACATCCGAAGATGTTATCAATTAGCACATGATCTATGAAGAAGAATCTGAGTTTTATTAAATTAAAACTACAAAACATCATCACTACTCAATATTATACCAATGTCTGTTGCTTGATATTCGTAACTTTCGACCTAAAATATACATACGACAGCTGTTTGGATTCCAAAAACTGTTTCAGGATAAAACTATACTCACAATAAAATTTATATTACAGGGATTAATTCCTAGCCTGTCTGTGGGTTTCGGAATCATTTTACTTTTCTCACGCCTCGAGAACAGTGCACCCTCCACCCCCTTCTTATGGGACAACAACGTAGTGTATGCTGCTTTGTTCTTTACTGCCACGTGGATAATTGTTGGTAAGTGATTTTTATATTTGAACATAAAATTAAGAAGACGCAATATTTTATGCTCTGTAGTGGCAGTAAAGTATAAGAACTTAAGAATAAGAATTTTAATGTCGGTTGTATTTAGTAAAATTATCGTCGTCTGTTAACTAAATAAATCAGACACATGTAAATTGATGGTTAGAATATACTTCGCGATTGCTTACACATTATTACTAACCAGAATAACACAAATAACTTATCGTGCACCCCTCACAACTCGGGAAAATTCTAAAAATATATATGCTTTTATTGTTTTGCCATGGTAGTTGTGTTCCAATTTATTATGATGCATTCTCGTTATAACTTACAGTAGTACAGGGACGACCTGGAAATCGGTAACCTATTTTACTTTATTAACGGATGATACGGTGATTTTTTTCAATACCTACTTGTACAGTTGTGTTTTATCTATTAAAATCTCCATGGAAAGTAATATTTTAATGATTAGGGTGGATAAATGTTACTTTATTCACTAGTGAATAAAACAGTCCATAATCCATAACAATTAACAAAATACATACGTGTATCTTGGTAATTAGCACACAACCAGATAATATGTAAAATGATTATTTATTATTTTTTTTAATTTACTTATATAATTAAATGAAGGCATGGGAGCCACACGTGAATAAAGAGATTTTATCAATTTCCCCAATTTCCCTTATGAATAAAATGTCTCTATATTCACTTATACCATACATAACTATTATCTATAGATATTTGACAAAATTGTCCAGGTAAACTAGTTAGTGTATTTCTCAACATTAAAAATCAATATAAATATCATTTGTCGTGAACGGTGACGCTCTGATTGCAATTAAGTGGAATTTAATAAGCTGTTCATTATTTTCGGAAAGCTATGATCCTAGTTGCTAATTAATGACAGCTGGAAAATCCGTTTTAACTTTTATGTGCTTGCTCTAAAAATGTTTTTCTAATTTTTACTATTCTTAATACGATAATTTTAAAATAGCTATTTGTGCAACAAGTGCTAAAAGTTGCCGTTTATGCACGAGACATGAAAATTATGAAACGAAGCCGAAGGCTGAGTTTCATAACATGTCGAGTTCAATAACATTTTTAGCACGAGTTTGCACACAATATTTTTCTACGGCCTTAAATTTACTGTTATTAATCCATAAATGTCGATTTAACAAAGGTTTGCATTTATGACAGCTACAATTTATGTCACAATAAAGAGATCGCCTTGACGCGCAGGTGAATGTTTCTGGAGCCAGTAGCTGTCAAAGTCAGTTATAAACGGTAATTATAAACGTACACATTTTACTTTATTCATAACATAACGCTTTAATTTTTTTTAAAACACTTTACTCTAACGCAAGAAGTAACTAGAATAACTCTACAACCTTACTTCCAGTACGAAATTGTAAATTCCACACCAGCTGTATACTTTTAGCACATGGGCTAAAAGTAAACAGCTAGCGCTAAGAGGCCTACTTTTAGTAGTGGTCGTAGAAAAAAAGCTCTTAATTAATGATCGTTTTAAGAATATTTAAGTTAACTTGCACATTCAACACTGTAATATTATGCAATGTAACTATAAAATTGAGCCCCCCCCCCCCCTTCCCGAAAAGTTTTAACGTGTATTACACAAGAATAATTTGGAAAAAGTTATGGGAATAAAACCATATTTTAATAAGGAAGTTACTTAATTCCATTACAAAAAAAGAATAAGTACTAGGTGTACCAATACACCAAAGACATCTGTTTTCATTTTTTTCTCAATTATTTTGAACGTCACCCGCATTGACAATCTAAAAATTGGTTTCTTATTTGTATTTCTGCAAATGCACATATTGCTGTATGTATGTCATTAACATTAACAGTAAAGAAACCACCATCATATTAACATTAGAAACAGAACAATATAATCAGTTACCTTTCCTCGATATACTAATCACGCGAGGAACAAATACTTTTGAAACATCAGTATACCGCAAGAAAACCACCACTAATACATCGTAACTTCAACTAAAGCATAAAGACAGGCGTTGTACAAAGTTTTTACGATAGAGCCAAAGTTGTTTGCTCTAATAATGAAATCTTCTAAAATAAGAAAGAATTTATTATAAATAATGTTTTAAAAGATAACGGTTATCCCGCGACTCTTCTTCGCAACATTTTCGCCGGCGCCGAAACAATAACACGCATGTGCAGAGAAATGACACTCAAAAATACAATACTATACCTTATATTCCAGGCATGTCTGACAAAATTAAACGAATTGGAAAGAGGTTTAATGTTAGGGCGATATTCAAGACCATGAGTTCAAAGAATTGTGTATATAGTATTCGTTATGAATGCGGGAAATACTATACCGGTGAAACATTAAGACCTTTAGAAGTTGGGATTAAAGAACACCAAAATTTAACTTATAAATACGAGATTGATAAATCTAAAATAGCAGAACACGCTTGGAAGAATAACCACAAAATACATTGGCATAACACAAAATCTTAACCTAAAGAATGATATCAATTAGACGTAAAATTAAAGAAACTGCGTATATTTTATTGAGCAAAGACGAATGAGCGTCCACATGTTGATTTAAATAATAGTTAGCTATCCATTCTTAAAGATATAAATAATCAAGTAGTCGGCTGTCAGTGTCGCGCTGTTTATTGGGGAGGTTAGTCGCACTCTGCTAGATCTCCAATAAAATAAGCTAAGTTCTCACGGTTAACTATTAATTTAATTAGTGAATTGTTGAAAACAGAAGTAGATTTGTCTTCCGAAGCGTTCATGTTCTAATATTTTGAATTTGTAGTGTGGCGAAATACCCAAAAAACAGCGCCACAGAGAAGTTTCAGAGATTACAATCTAATCTTTCTTGAGACGTGAGTGCGGTTCCTGAGAATTATTTTTTATTATTTTCAATTTTGCATATGCCTCCTGTATTAATGTGTTTAGTTCTTTAAAAATATGGAAGAAAAAATAAAGCAGTTTCAGCTTCTGAATAGGAAACTTCTTAAGTATTTCTTACGAGTATAACCTATGGGGCGACGCTAAACTTGATCTTCGATATTCTATACCTTCATGCATATGTCGACAAGTGCTACTTTTAAAGCAGCAATTTTGAGAATAACTTCAAAATTCGCGGGAAAGTGACGAGGCAAAAATTTAACTGGCAGCAATATAACCCTTAAAAATTATACTTTTGGCCCCCGAAATCAAGAATCCAAATTTGAATTTATTAAAATAGTATTTGCATCTTTGTCCGCATGTCGGCTCCCCCAAAGGCCAAAGCTCAACCTAAGAATAATAACGCACCACATTAGTGGCGAAATTCAGCCGAAAAATCTAATTCCGTCCGGAAGAATTAGAATTACAAAAGGGCAAATTAAAGAAAATAAAGTAATCTTCTCTTCTTTCACACAAGGGAAGTCGTAAAACAAATATTCGCGAAGATTGTTCTAAATTACCTCTCAATTTCTTTAAAAATATTGGTTTTTAAAAAGAAAGTACATTTTATAAGAATTTATGTTTATTTCTATTATGCAACACCCCAACGTATCTTTAAATATTAATGTAGTTTTAATAACTTTCATGTTAAATCCTGCAAAAATGCAAAATTAGATGGTTTACCACACCAATCGTCTATGAATAACAAAATTAAATTGACGACTGTAGTTATCGGCTAATGAAAAAATGCCGCATTTCGTGAGTTATCTTTATGGACAATATTTCTTAAATGATTGCACTACAAATCGTAGGAGGATATTCCCGTCGACAACGTTGGTAGTGGACCCATTCGATTCCCCATACACAGACATCTTCTCGTTATTTGACTGGCCCCAATACAGCGATATATGTACCCAGAATTTTAGACCTAAACCTGATTTGGAAACTGATCGGTACCTTCTGCTGGTTGCTATGAACCAGTGTTGTCAGGCTGTGAAAACCAAAATACCGTACTCCGGTCAAAATCAAAATTTTCCCTTGGGATTTAATCAGTTTTTTTACCACTTGTATCCGTAGTAATCACCAAATATGTATGTTGTTTTAATCAAGGTGGTATTTCAAAAACGTTAATTCACAACTGAATTCATGAATTGAATCACTCACTAACGAAGACTGAGTGATCTCGTAGATTTGTTGTACCAATTTCGGAGATTCTTTAGTCATGAGGTGCGTCTACGGCCAGGACTGGATAGCTTATGTTGAATTAATATATATAACGAAAACGAATATTCCTCAAACTCTCAAAGTGAAGGTACCTAACGGATATATTCTTCCTGTATTATTGCATACCTAGAACTGAAATGTGGTTTTTAAATAAGTCAATTGTTAAAAATATGGCTACGTAACTGGACTAAATTGAATGAATGGCAAAACAAAGGTCGTATTGGATTGAATACCATGCGGATACAGAAACTCAACAGGATGACAGCAAGCACGATGGGCTGATTGCCTAAAGAAAACAGAAGGATTTAAATAAAAAGAATTAGTACGAAGCAGACTGAGGCTAGCTGAACTAATTACATATTTATTATGCTAGTAACAGTTTCACAATAGACGTACAAACAATCTAAGTTCACTTCTGATACAATGACACAACGCGAGTACAAAATGAATACTGAATTAAGCTTCTTCCTGTAATCGACACCAAATAAAAAGACAATTAATAAACACAAGTAAAACTTCCAATATATTCGACGTAACTATAATACATCCGACGTTAGATCTACTCTAAAGTCAAATATTGAATGCCTTCATAAATTCGCATTATTCCTTAAATAACATTTGCTAGTTCCGCTATCGGCTATAAAATACCACAATTCTTAGAACAACCTCGAATAAGGCGCTCAAGTTCTAGGTCGTCCAAGAACTGCCACTGACTCCTGTTACATCAGCGCCCTGGCCGTCGCGTCTCCTGTCAATCAGCCGATAAATTCCATCTGGATTACGTGACGGTACATTCCCACACTCTTATTTATACCAACTGGGGGTTGGTTTATCTTAATTGCCTCGTTTACGGGATTATTGATAAGATTTATAATCATAAGGGCATCTTAATGGCCATGCAACAAAATGTATCAGTTAACAGGAAATACTTAAGGCTAACGGCTGAGTTGTTTATGGGCCTCTAGAGCAAAGTTGAAATGTAAAGACACCAGCACACCATAAGGTTATGCTGGGACGCTGGTGTCTTTACATTTCAACTTTGCTCTACTACTGTACGCACAAAAATTTCATTGTACACAATACAAGCGCTCATAATACAAAAATTAGCTACTAATGCTCTTAAATATGTTATAATATTTAAGAGCTTTTGGATTATTTGTATATTATGGGCGATTGTATTGCGTACAATCGGATTTTAGTACGTCCAGTAGTAGAGGCCCATAAATAACTCAACCCTTAGCTTTAAGAGCCGTTGGGTTAGATGTCTTTTGTTGTCGGACAGGTCTTTGTTAGATTTAGCCCAGATGTGCTAAATAGTTTCCTGTTAAGTGACACTTATGAAATGTTTTAGATTTTAAGAAGCTGTAAGCCGAGGTGGTTGGCTCTGGAAGCGACTGGAACAATAAATGTTTTTATTGAGTTTACGGTGTTTTTAATTTCTCACAAATATAATACTCTGATATATTTTAAATCATTATATTCTCTTCCTAAATATAATTCGTAGTACGCCTAATAACCTATAATTTTTTTAAGAACATGAGTTCGTTATGAAGAAAATACAACTCGTCATACGACCTCGGTATTTTCAGCTTTGGGATTATAACTCGTCATAATATGCACAAAAAAATCATGGATCATAAGCGTACTACGTATTATATTGCCGCTGAAAATTAACTACATAAAATAACAAGAGCTACGTAAAACTGTATACACATGACGCACCTGTCGTGTTCGTAAACATATTGCAAAGCAACGCTTCACTTAGGTCACAACCAACTGCCGAAAATGTTACATGTGTTATTATATTAGATTCCGACATCCGATCCGTAGACGCTGGCGCCGCGCGCCGTCCAGATGCGGGCCTAATCGCCAGCCCATAATTTATGTATTTTAAGAGTATTCGGTCCATAACGAAGGGCTAATAAATTACATAGTTTATTATTCCTAGAAATGCGAGTATGTTGTCACATAACTCAAATTAGTTGGCTTTGCCTGTTTTAAGAGCGAACCACTAGCGATCCCACAACTTAAACCTCAGTTTCCGCAGACATTAAACTCCGTGAAAAGATAACTTGCCTAACCCAATACTTGTTCAACATAGTGGGAATCTATTCAAAGTTTTCTTGTCAACTGATGAACTTCGTTGTTACGTCTGCAAAGCGTTAGGCCTCGTAGCTAGCAAATTCCCACTATCGCAATCACCAAACAATCAAAATAATTCAGTTGCGATAACAGTATAAAGCGATCCAAACATGGAACAGCGTGATTCCCAAAACGAATCGCAAAGTAATATTCCAGAGATATCACGGATATCCAAAAACATCGGCGACGAAACAAGAAAAATATCCAAAAACGATAATCTCGAAAACGATAATAAAAGACCAGCTCAGTCATCTAGTACATCTTCGATTAGAGAAGTCATTAATATTTAAAGAAATTAGTAGTTTTAACCTAAGCTCTAATATAATGGTATGCGGCGCTTTTTTACAGGTATTTAAATTTAATGTAACTGTTGTTTCATTATATCGCCCTAATTATGTAACGGTTACCCAAGATCAATATGCAGTTCTTCGGGATCAATCTTGTTAAATGCAATAAATAATCCAAACTCAATAATTGTAAATAGAGGGATGTCAACTAGAGTAACACGGCCAAGTGAGGGTTCCTCCGCAGTAGATATTACCGCAGTAGATATTACAATAGCTTCCCCTAGCTTAGCGCATAAGATAGATAGGGAGATTTTAGAAGACTCATATGGATCAGATAATTTCCCTATAATAACTAAAATAGCCCTTGACAATGATAATATTCCCTTTACAATATTCCCAAAAAGAAAATGGAAGATCACCAATAAAAGATTACCAGAATTAATAAGAAGGATGTAGGTAAAATTCAGCAGCATTCCATTACTTCAACGCGCTAGTGAGAAAATTAGATTTGTTATAAATAACATTAGAGCAGCAGCCGATGGAATTTTTATAATTAAGAATTCATTTATACCAATGAACAAACCTTCCCCACCATGGTGATGAGAAGTGCTCAGAGGTTATTAGAAAAAGACGGCAAGCTATCAGGGCATACAAAAGGGCTAAAACTTTAGAAAATTACATCAAACTCCAAGAGCTACTTGCGTATTCTAAAAGATTTTTTAAAGTATATTAAAAGAAAAAGCTGGGTTGAATTATGTTCTAGTATTAATAAAAATACTAGCAGTCCAGTGAGACAAATGTCTCATTTAATAAAACAAAAAAGACCGTTTTGCAAATAGAACGCGTATTCACCACACGTACGTATATGACGTCATTGTTGGTAGCAAACTACCAGTCGCATTCGCCTTGATAAAATTTGCATAGAATCTAACCTAAAAAGTTAGGATTAGGATAATTATTAAGATAATAATTAGTGTTAAGAGACTGAAATTCGGTTCCTGACCTGACATGACCATTCCAAACATATAACTTTAATAACTTTTTTCTCTATCTCTTACGGTTTGGCTGCTGAAACAGCGTCCCGGATAAAACAGCGTCCCAGACAGACACGTCTATTAGATAAAGGATGAACATTTCCAATGTGTGGAAACTCGTTAGGAAATTTAAAGGGTCTTTCTGACTGCAAAACAATTGTAAAAATAATTAATGGACTCCAGAGCTGTTAGACAAACTAGCTCCTACATATGTTGACACTATTTAGGTTTTGCGAAAACGCGAAAGTTAAAAATATAAATTTATTAAATTAAAATTACATAAGAGTTGAAACAAGCAGCGATTTTAGCCTACAAGATTATAACTAACTTGATATGGATGTGGAACCTATTTATACTGTCGGATACCAATGGCAACACGACAAATAAGGTGAAATAGACTTTTCTTCTGACACCAGGGCAGCTTTTGAAAGAGAGACTCCGTAACTCCTTGAGATGAACAAACACAGAGTCTTGTCACCAAGCACAGATACACTGTCACACTCTGTTTGCTTCTTGTTTGTTCGTTGCACTGAATCCTATTACTCGAATAGGTACAGATGAACTGTCACACAATGCGAAGGTTCTCTTACTTCCGAATAACAACGAATCTCATTACTTGAATGAGTACAGATGCACTGTCACACGATGTCACTCTTTCTTTGTTATGTTGGAATTCCTGTACACAGGATGCAGGTAAACTGCCCCACCAACGTTACTTGTTCATTCGCTACAATTGGAATCTTTATCACAGGATGCAGGTGAACTGCCAAAATCCTAGTGAAAAGATGCAGGTGGACTGCCACACCAAAGTATTGAATAAAACAATAAGTAAGGTTTACTTATTTATTGAGGTCTTAACAGCACGAAGGACTGCTATACACTGAATTCTGGAGAGAAATCGTGCTGCTTTTATACAGAAACCCTTATCAAAATAGTCATAAATTAGAAGTTAATGGGTTTTCTATCATAATGACAGGTAGTTTGGAAATATTGGGTGATGCAATAATATATATTATCGTTATCGTGTGAGACTCCGTTATCGTGTGAGACTCCGTTATCTCGACCCCAGGTCAACAGGGCAACACATAACTCTTCCACCCTTAAATTAAATTATACCCTGATGGGGTTAATTTTATCAAGCACAAGGATTTCCTTTATTGCTTACTGATGCTGCATTAGGTGAAGTAGCTTGTGATTTAATTTTCCTAAGATGTAGATAACGTTTAGTACAAAGGTATATGATTATGAAAGCTATTGAGATATAAATTATTATGACCCAAGGTGATATCGTAGTATGCATGAAAGTCGGTTCTTTTATCTTATTTATAGCTCTCTGAACGTGTATCATTTGCGTTTTTATGTTGCTGATATCAGTGTTTTGGTATCACTTTGGTTTCATAATCGTTCCTATATGACTTAAGCCTATATTTCTTAAATTCTATCATGCAATTATTATTTGTGGTAACTAAATTAGTTCCCTTTTTTATGATGTCATTGTCGCTGTTTATTTGACACCTTTTTCTAACGACGGTATCGTATTTAACTACCACTATCCACCGCGTGGGTGATAATTTTCTGACTTAATCGGTAATTAAATTAAAAGGTTCTGCGATGCATGTGTTATAGGTCGTTGAAAATTGCAGGAGTTGGATTTCGCATGGAGAGTCTTCCTGTATCTGTTTATGTTTCGCTTCGTGACACAGATACTTGTTGGTAGTTATTTCGTTGCATTTTTCTTTGCCCACTACGTACCTTTGCTCGTTTATTACGGCCAACTGTGCTTTAGGTTGGATTAATTGATATGTCTTATTCTTTTGGATAGGTAAGGTAATAATTGTAACTTTGGGGTTCTACTAATGGTATTCTGAGGATAAATATTATTTGGGAGTTTTTTATATGTATATGCTTTAATTTTAATTGTTTTTTCTAGATATAGCAAGTCGTTTTCTTCCTCATTTAATAGTGTTTCTATGCTGCTGTCTATTTTGGTGTTGACCTTCCTTATTTTGTTTAATAGTTCTTTGGGGCTTATTATGGAAGGATGATACGATTCCAATTTGGCGAATGTTATTGCAGTTTCTAGCTCTGTCAGAATATTATTTATGTGATTTAACAGTAGCAATATTTGAAGGTGTAGGTTATCCACAAGCATTCTTTCGTCTGTTTGTAGTTTCCAGTATTCCGTTTGTTTCGCCAATCTTAGTATCTGTGAGATTTTATACTGCATTAATATTTGATTACTTTTCAGAGCGTTTATGGATTGGTTAAATTCCACCGTCGCCTCTGTTTAACGCTATCTGCTTATTCACCAGCGTTCCTAACCTTCGCTGGTTCGATATTAGTTCGTTTATTGCCTCTTCGTATCGTTCTGCATCGGATTAGTCCAAATTACTTGTTATAGCTTTTATGAGGAATCCAAGTATTTCTATAGCTTTTTTCTGTCTTTATTCGGGTACAATTATTGTTTCGAATTTTTCTGTTATGGCTTTGATTTGTCTTTCTAATATTACTCGGTAATTCTGCATTTCTACATTGTAATGTTTCGTTGTTTTGTCCGATTTCGGCATCGTTGTTGCGTTTTTTAATTATTATTATTATTATTAGAGAAGATACAGAGCAGAGAATGAATCTATCATTGCTCAAAAATTAGTAAAAGGTATGTGATTGAAAACATATACAGAATGAACACAATTTATACAGTAATAAAATTAAAATAAGATTGATATTAAGTACTTAATAATTCGTCAATAAACGACTTGAACTGGTTGACATCACTGGCAGCAACCACTTCATGGGGTAAGGAATTCCAAGAGTGAAACACTCTGTAAGAAAAAATTGCCGCTGGGTTGTTATGAAGGGCTCCTTTCTTAGCTTCCACTCGTGACCCCGTAGGTGTGTAGATGTTGCAAGTTGGAAAAGATGACGAATTGGAGATTCGTCGTTGTGAAACGCCTTGTAGACGGTTATTAGATCGCCTCGCTGCTGACGAAATAGTAGTGTTGGAAGATGCAGGATAGCGAGTCTTTCTGCGTACGAGGGTCTATTTCGGTCGAAAGGTAATCTTGAAGCACGTCGCTGTACATTTTCGAGTCGGTCACGGTCGCGCAGTAATACAGGGTACCACACGGAGTTTGCAAATTCTAAGATCGGACGTACATATAACTTGTAAAGTTTTTTAAATGTAGTACAATCAAGATGTTCAAATGTTTTGGAAAGTAGATATAACATAGTGTTTGATTTCTTGACAATCTGACAGATATGAGCACTCCACGATAAGTTCGCAGTTATGACAACACCAAGATCACAATAACTGTCTTTGCTGCTTAGCAGGTTGTTATTTATTTTATAGGTATGCCTAGGGTTATTTTTCCCTAAATGCATAACTACACATTTGGAAACGTTAAGAGGGAGAAGCCATTCTTCCGTCCAATCAAAAATGCTGTTGAGGTCGTTTTGAATAGTGTGGAAGCTTGTTACGGGGTTGTTGTATATTTTAGTATCATCAGCGTAGAAAGAACGTGGTGACTTTATATAATAAGAAATGTCCGAAGTATAAATAATAAAAAGAAGCGGTCCCAGGACAGATCCCTGAGGTACGCCGCTCTCCACTGGTTTCATAACACTAGTTGAAGTACTGACTTTAACAGTAAATTCGCGTCCAGTCAGAAACGATTTAATCCAGTTTAGCAGTTGTCCACGTATGCCAACATGATTTAATTTTGTAAGCAACCGATTTTTTGGCACTTTATCAAACGCACGACTAAAGTCCAAGTAAATTATGTCCACGCAGTCACCTTTGTTTAAACTAAGAGACCAATCATTAACGCAGCACAACAGATTTGTTACGACTGATTTACCCGGACAAAAACCATGCTGATTAGTTGGTATGACCTTATTTCGTAAAAGAAACACCTGCATCTTGTCTACGATAATGGATTCCATTATTTTTGCAATAATGGGAACTAGACTTATAGGTCTGTAGTTGCGGGCGTCGAGCTTATCACATTTCTTGAATATAGGTCTTACGGACGCAGTTTTCCAAATGTTTGGTAAGGTTGCCGTTTCGAAAGATTGATTCATAAGTATGCTCAGAGGACAGCTTAGTTCCGAGGCACATGATTTGAGCAGGCGGGAAGATATACCGTCTAATCCTGGCGATGTAGTAATGTCGAGCTTAACAAGTTTATTAAGAATAGATTCTTCAGTGAAATTCACATCAGTAATCTCATCGTGAACTTGAGGCTGGTAACGAACTTCAGGACACGGCGCTACACTTTCAACCGTAAAAGCTTCACTAAAAGTATCAGAAAAAATGGAAGCTACAGCGTCTGCATTACTTTGAATTATATCGTTGGCATCTCGGAGTTGTGTCAAAGATATTTTGTTATTGATACCGTTTCTGACGTGTTTATAGAATTTCTTTGGGTTACTGCTGTCGGCTATTTTCTGTTCGTATGACTTCCTTGCATGACTTATCTTCACAATTACTTGATTAGAGAAAGCGCGATGAGTATCGTAGTCCACTTGCCTTCGCGATCTTTTATATTTTTGCCAAAGGGCCTTTTTACGGGTAATTAGTTTTTGGATATCTTTTGAAATCCATGGTTTTAGAGGAAAAACTGTTTGAGTACGCCTAGTGGAGTTCTGGGATGTGATAAATTGAAGTTTGTCACAGAATATTTTCCAGTTTTCTTCTACTGTAGGTCGTGTTAGTAGATTATTCCAGTTGATGTCAGTTAACGAGTGTTTTAGTCCATCAAAATCAGTAAATACTCTATCTTCAATGACTTTTTTTGGTTGGTAATTATAAGTTGCTTGAATGTTAAAGCATATGGTGGCATGGTCTGATTTTCCTATCGGTGGTAGGTATTTTAGATTAATAACCAGATCCGGAGAAGAAGTAATTATTAAATCTAATAGGGATGGTCGTTGGCCCATTCTGAAACGAGTAGGTTCAGTGATAATTTGCTCCAAATGCGAGTCATCCAGTAGATCTATTAGTTTCTGCGAGTCTTCAGACACAGGGTGTGATGAATAATTGGGCCAATTAATATCAGGAAAATTGAAATCTCCTGTGATTATTATGTTTTTATGTTCATCAACAATTTGACGAAGTTTGTTAAATAAAGAAATGTTATTTAAATGATGCAAGTCTGGCGGTCGATAATAAATAATAATAAATAAAAAAACACAAACACTTTGTAATAAACAAATATATTGTTCTTATTTCGTATAATACTTAATAATATAAATATAAATGTACAGCAGAATGTCTTATTTCTAAAAATTCGCTAGCAATTTACAAAACTGTAGTTTGAGGTGCACGACATTTCAAATTAAAAAGACTGCAAGTAATAAAATCAGAATTTCATTGTGTAATTTTAAAGTTTAAGATGCACCCAATCTAGAATTCCCTTCGTTTTTGGTGTTGATGACATCTGCCTTAGAGGCGTTTTTCTAACGGCCCTTTTTTGGAGGCGTTTCCTTATCGGCGTTCTTCTGACTGAACCTTTTTGATGTGGACTTGGATGAGTAGCTGGTGTTTTTAATTTATATTCTAAATCGGACTCGCAGTTATCAGTTTCCATTTCGGTTTTTCCTGTAGTACCAGTCGGGGCTGGCTTCTTTTGCTGTTTAGGTTTAGCTAGCAGCACATTAGCAACGTTAAGGTCTTTGATGTACTCAGCAAACTGTAGGCGTCCGGGTGGATTAATAGTTTTTCGAGGCCGCAGAGTGTCGTGAATTAAATCGACTATGTTAGACGCCGGTAAAATTTCACCCTTTATAGTAACGGTGCCCTTGTGATCCCAGCTCACATCGCTTGAGGTACTCAAAATGCGTAGGAAAACTTCAGCTTTTTTCTTAAAAGTTTTGGGAAGTGTAGATAAAATAACGGCATTTGATAGGCTGTCACTGGTTGTTTCAATAGGTATTTTGATTGGCTGCCGCGCCTGGTTTGTGAAATGAAGGAATCGTTGTAAAACCTGATTGTACTGGATCCATTTATCGTGATCAGTTAATTTGGACTTTAAAACTTTTTGCATTTCGTCATCAAGCTGTCATAATATATTTTTCTCCGCATCATCGCCAGACTTAAGACGTTGGACAAATTCCGGCGATACAATCAACATCTTCCGCTCTTTGTCCATTTTAGTCGAAAAGGAGCTCAGTCGTTTGTTCTAGTAGAGCCGTCGTGAATAAACTAGCTTAAAATCAAGACTTTCATAATAAATATATAAAAAATATGACAGGTACGGGAATCGAACCCGTATTCTCTCTAGAGATCAGAGCTTGAATCTGACGCCTTAACCATTCGGCCAACCTGCCTCACTATATAAACGAGCACTCTCTGCATAATTAAGAAAACATATAGTTTAAAAGCCTTCTACATGCAATTTCAAACAATATTTCATATAAATTAAGCCATGTGCAAATTTCTAAATCGGTTTTGATACATATTTTATCGAAAGACTTGACCCTCAGCTGCCATTTTACTATTTGTCGTGATGCGTCATCGATAAATTTTACAAGAGCCAGCCTGTCTGCTGTGTGACGTACGTAATGTCTCCATACCTTTTTATTTTAAAATTCTATAAAATCAGAGGTCCAAACTGCTGCCGCATCAGGTAATAGAGTACAATGGTTTAAAACGTGTTAGTGCGGCATCAGTCGGGCCTCTGGTTTTATAGAATTTTAAAATAAAAAGGGATGGAGGCATTGCGTACGTCACATCGCAGACAGGATGGCTCTTGTAAAATTCAGCGATGACGCATCACGACAAATAATAAAATGGCAGCTGAGGGTCAAGTCTTTCGATAAAATATGTATCAAAACCGATTTAGAAATTTGCACATGGCTTAATTTATATGAAATATTGTTTGAAATTGCATGTAGAAGGCTTTTAAACTATATGTTTTCTTAATTATGCAGAGAGTGCTCGTTTATATAGTGAGGCAGGTTGGCCGAATGGTTAAGGCGTCAGATTCAAGCTCTGATCTCTAGAGAGAATACGGGTTCGATTCCCGTACCTGTCATATTTTTTATATATTTATTATGAAAGTCTTGATTTTAAGCTAGTTTATTCACGACGGCTCTACTAGAACAAACGACTGAGCTCCTTTTCGACTAAAATGGACAAAGAGCGGAAGATGTTGATTGTATCGCCGGAATTTGTCCAACGTCTTAAGTCTGGCGATGATGCGGAGAAAAATATATTATCACAGCTTGATGACGAAATGCAAAAAGTTTTAAAGTCCAAATTAACTGATCACGATAAATGGATCCAGTACAATCAGGTTTTACAACGATTCCTTCATTTCACAAACCAGGCGCGGCAGCCAATCAAAATACCTATTGAAACAACCAGTGACAGCCTATCAAATGCCGTTATTTTATCTACACTTCCCAAAACTTTTAAGAAAAAAGCTGAAGTTTTCCTACGCATTTTGAGTACCTCAAGCGATGTGAGCTGGGATCACAAGGGCACCGTTACTATAAAGGGTGAAATTTTACCGGCGTCTAACATAGTCGATTTAATTCACGACACTCTGCGGCCTCGAAAAACTATTAATCCACCCGGACGCCTACAGTTTGCTGAGTACATCAAAGACCTTAACGTTGCTAATGTGCTGCTAGCTAAACCTAAACAGCAAAAGAAGCCAGCCCCGACTGGTACTACAGGAAAAACCGAAATGGAAACTGATAACTGCGAGTCCGATTTAGAATATAAATTAAAAACACCAGCTACTCATCCAAGTCCACATCAAAAAGGTTCAGTCAGAAGAACGCCGATAAGGAAACGCCTCCAAAAAAGGGCCGTTAGAAAAACGCCTCTAAGGCAGATGTCATCAACACCAAAAACGAAGGGAATTCTAGATTGGGTGCATCTTAAACTTTAAAATTACACAATGAAATTCTGATTTTATTACTTGCAGTCTTTTTAATTTGAAATGTCGTGCACCTCAAACTACAGTTTTGTAAATTGCTAGCGAATTTTTAGAAATAAGACATTCTGCTGTACATTTATATTTATATTATTAAGTATTATACGAAATAAGAACAATATATTTGTTTATTACAAAGTGTTTGTGTTTTTTTATTTCTACTCTGCTTTGTTTTTTTCTCGAATCTGCAATAATTACAAAGTCTAAAGCTAAAATATTAGTATTTGCAGTTATTTTACAGTTACAAAGTGTAAAATTTCAAATTATTACAAAGTGTTTGTGTTTTTTATTTCTACTCTGCTTTGTTTTTTTCTCGAATCTGCAATAATTACAAAGTCTAAAGCTAAAATATTAGTATTTGCAGTTATTTTACAGTTACAAAGTGTAAAATTTCAAAAAATCAATCTACGATTTCATAATAGCGTGATATAATTTAGAAAATTGTGATTTCTTTTAATTTTGTGCGATACATTTTATAAAAAAGTGTAAAACATTTGCAAATTTTTCAACGAAATTGTGTGTTTTATTCAGGTTTATGTTAATTTGTGATCAACATACATATATTTTGTATAATTTCAAGTGTTATGATGGCAGTTTTGTAAAATTTTAAGTGAAATGACTGGGGACAGAACATTTTTTCAACAAAATTACGTGTTTTTATTCAAATTTATGTTAATTTGTGGACAACATATATATATTTTTCAATGAAATTGCGTGTTTTGGTGGTGTCAGAATATTTTTTTCAACGAATTGCGCGTTTTTATTTAAAAATTATGTTAATTTGTGGTCAACATACATATATTTCCGTCAAAAGTATAAGATTTTTTGAATTTTGTTTATCGAAATGATTGTGGTAGTAGATTTTTTCAATGAAATTGCTATTTCTTTTAATTTTGAGCGGTGCATTTTATAAAAAGTGTAAAACATTTGCAAAATTATTTACTTTGGGGGTCAACACATACGTCTTTTCGTAATTTCCAAAGCATTTCGTTTAAAATTTATTTTCATTTGTCGTCAACACAGACGTATTTTCGTAAAATTTTACTATTTTTCAGTGAAAGTTGTATAAAAATATTGTTTTTTGTCGTTTTTGCAGAATTTAATGTGACAAGATGCCGATTTTTATAAATTTTCATGGGCGATGCTGTCGATTTTCTAAAATTTTAAACGAAATGCTTTGGAAATTGCATGATTTTATTCATATATTAGTAATTGAAGCTATTTTTCACATACAAAGTATCGAAAATTTATATAAATTGAACTATGATTTCATAATTGTGTGATGTACTTTAAAAAATTACGGTTTATTTGTTAAACGTTTGCAAAATTATGGTTAGAAATAACTCTTAAAACTTTTTTACATCATTTTTTCGGTACTATAAAGTCGCTTTTTAAAGATTTTCAACGAAATTGTGCGTTTTTATTCAAATTTATTTTAATTTGTCGCCAACACATACGTCTTTTCGTAATTTTTGCGTGTTTTTATTCAAATTTATTTTCATTTGTCGCCAACACTTACGTCTTTTCGTAAATTTTTTACAAGAAAAAATGGTTTGACTTATATTTTTACAAGTATCCCTTGTCTTATTTGCAAACGATATTGAAAAGCTATTTTTTTTCAACGAAATTGTCTGTTTTTATTCAAATTTATGGGGGACAACCATTCTTATACATTTATTTAATGCGTATGTCTTATTTTATATGGGCGAGGGCACAACAGAAGTATGTCAGGAATATATTAAACTCAAATTTGTAACTCGATGAATTTCTAGAATCTGGTTCTTTGTTTGAAAATGCACCGAGGTCCAAAGCAATCCGTGTAAACATACAGGTTCTGGCAGGCGTTTTCTAAACGATGGACTGAGAAGAGCCCCGTGGTGTGAAGAAACAGTTTATGCCGAAAGAAGTCGCTGTTTTCGTTAAAATGTTCCAAATACCAATTTACATTAAGTTGTTATATACAAATTGACAGTGAAAAATCTGTACATTTACAATAGCATAGTTTGGTTCTTCCACTTTGTCAAAAGACCCATCTTGTAAACGTACAATAACTAAAAGTTTTACGGCTTTACAATGCGTTGCATTTATTTACTCAACACTTTTCGCGATTTTTTATAGTAATATATTTATGCGGATTTCGCGATTTAAATGAAAAGGGTTAAGGGTTTCTAAAGTAAACATAAAGAACGAGTTGTGTTCTGCGTGTAAATTGTACAAAAATGACTTCGCTATATAAAATAAAGTAACCAGCCTGTTTTCTATGCACGTAGTTAATTGTTAAGGACCAAATTTTAAAGTCGAACCCGCAAAAACTGCAACGTGAGTACAGATTACAGGGAATGACACACAATCGCCGGCTAAATAGAAAGTCTGCCTGGAGCGATAACGTCTTTTGTAATTACGCATAGGTAGCAAACGGGATGGAAAAGAGAAAGCTGTAGAAAATCAATGGGACTGAGTGAGATAGCGTCACTCATATTAAATTAATTACAGCAAAACTAGTTACAAAGTCAATTTTTTAAAATTATTAACAAGTTTCTAAGGCCCTAGACGGCACAATTCCGTTCTTATATTTTATATATTCGAAAAAATAATTTGTTTCAACTCGAACGGTGTGACGGTACAGCTGCGAAATGACGTCTTGTTCAATTCCTATATGTTCAACAGACCTCGATAGCGCAGCGGTAAGGTGCTAAGGCTGCTGCCAAGAAAAGTAGGGTTCGATTCCCACTCGGGTCCGACGCAAATAGCTTTTTTTAAATTCAAATATTTCCGCGAGGGAATGCAAGACAGAGACAGCAGCTTCGATGAGGGAGACGGAAGATCTACCAGTTTGAACTTCAAATATTTCCGCGAAAATTCAAAATTAAAAACGACAGCCGTGAGAAGTGCGCGCGCAGAAAACCAAGATGGCTGCTGACACCCGGGAAGTTTAAAATTCAAATAATGGAACTTAGAAAAAAATCGGAAAAAATTCAAATTTCAAATATTCCCGCGAAAATTAAAAATGGCCGCCGCGTAATTCCAGAAGCAAATTAAAAAATCTAATGCGTAATTTAATCGGAAGCTAATGCGTAATAAAATCAGTAGCACACATCAAAAATAATTAGGTCAATCCGCGACATTAATTAGAGCATCTGATTCGCGATTTAATTCGCGGTTTAATTGACTTTTAATTGATCCGATTAAACAAGATGGCCGCCATGTCCCAACACAAAATGGCCGCTATAGTCCCCACTGTTCTACTGATGTGGTTGCCAAGTTTAATAACCATTTTCAACCTAAACGTAATATTATATTTGAGAGATTCAAATTCAACTCAAGATATCAGATGCCAGGTGAACCTATAGATACATTTATAACATCATTGCACTCACTTGCTGAAAATTGTGATTACGAATGTTTAAAGGAAGATCTGATTCGAGACAGAATTGTAGTAGGCATGTTGGACATCAAGACTAGTGAAAGGTTGCAACTTTTAAGCGATCTTACTTTAAATAAGGCTATATTGATAGCAAAGCAAGCTGAAACTCAAATGAAGCAAACTGAAATTCTTAGACAAGGAGACAGAGACAGAAAGGAAGATTTATCCGTCACAAAAGTGTCAGAATATACTCAGAAGGAAAGCAGTTTTCCAAGAAGATCTAAAGAAAGGATTGCTTCAGATACAACTGCATTCAATTCAAATAGAAATCATAGATGTTTATACTGTGGGTTTTCTCCGCATGACAGATCAAGATGTCCTGCAAGATCATCAGTTTGTAGAAAATGTTCTTCTAGAGGTCATTGGGAAAGGGTGTGTTTGAGACAAGACAGATTAATTAAGCAGATGGATTCTGAAGATCAATGCGAGGTGGATCGACTTTTTCTAGGAAAGCTAGATCATTCTCAGAACACACCAGCCTGGTATGTAACAGTGACGGTAGATGATAAATTCAAAGCTAAATGCTTAGTTGACACTGGAGCGGATGTTGTTTGTTTTCCTCCACATAATATTAATCAGTATTTCTTAAAAAGTAATGTTTTAGGTACATGTAATCAAAATATTTTTGGTCCTGACGGAAAACAATTAAATGTTTTAGGAAAACTAAATTGTAATATTAAATACAAGAATAACTCAGGTAGATTTGATATTTACATAATTAAAAATCTAAAATCACCAATTTTGGGCAGATATGCTTTAAAACATTTACACATTGTACATTTTCCTGATCCTATGGTTAGTTTTGTCGGTAATAATAATAATTTGAATATCAAAGATATTGAAAAAGTATATCCTCAAATTTTTAATGAGATTGGGGAATTTAAGGGTGAAATGTCCATAAAACTTAAAGAAGATGCAGTTCCATATGTTCAGTCAGTACCTCGTTCAGTACCAATACCATTGTTAGACAATTTAAGGAAAGAATTAGAGAAGTTAATTAATCTCGATATTATCGAACTAGTTGATTTTCATACAGAATGGGTCTCTCCAATTGTGGTTGTAGGTAAGAAAGATGGCGGTATAAGACTGTGTTGTGATTATACTAAGCTTAATAAACGCGTTTGTCGTGCTTACTATCCAATGCGTGGTGTAGAATCGTCTTTGTCGTTGTTAAAAGGTGCAAATGTTTTTTCAAAGCTAGATACTACCTCAGGGTTTCATCAAATTAAATTAGATAGAGCAAGTTAGTTGTTAACAACTTTTATTACGCCTTTTGGGAGGTTTCTTTATAAAAGACCACCATTTGGAATTTCTTGTGCGCCTGAATATTTTCACATATAATCTCATAAGAGCATTAATTCTTTCCGGAAATTTTTGTGAGTGCGTTTCAACAACGTCGTATTAATTTGCCCGAGCGGGACGCGAGGGCAAATTAGGTCGTTGTTGGATGCACGAAAATAATTTCCGGATATGAATTAATGCTCGAATGCAGATTCGGTAAGAAAATCGTAACGACACAAACCCTCAAAAGAAGTAATGTCTACCTACAAAAAATTTCCAAGAAATTTTTGTATTGTCTTGGTTACGTCTCGTGAACTAATTTTTCTATTGGTCATTAATGAGTGTCGTACGATTTTCAGGGAAAATTTTCAAAGATTTTAGCAGGAATAGAAGGAGTGGTAGTTCATATGGATGATGTCTTAGTTTTTTCTAAAAACGATATTGAACATGATCGAATTTTGCACCAAGTACTTTCGAGAATTCATGCTGAGGGTATAACATTAAATAAAGACAAATGTCTGTTTAAAGTGAAAACGGTTTCTTATCTTGGGCATGTTTTGAATGAGAATGGCGTTTCAATAGACGAGAAACGCATCGAAGCTATTAAAAAATTTCCAACACCGACCAATAAAACTGAAGTTCTTAGATTATTAGGTATGATTAATTTTGCAGGTAGATTTATTAAGAATAAATCTCAAATCTTAGAACCTCTTACTTCGCTTTTAAAAAATTATATTCAGTTTATTTGGGGACGTTCGCAGGAAAAAGCATTCAACACAATACAAACACTTTTACAGGATTAGCTGCAGTTTAAGATTTGCGTGTACTTAGTACAAATATTCCTGTGTAATGTAAAAAATGTGTGTTGACCGTAATAAGAGGGTTAATTTGTCTCTCCTTCCAATATTACTGGCTCTATAAGCGGAACCATGTGCTGCTACTAACGCGATGTGCATTTACATCTGACACTGACTGTTTTGAAATCCATGGCAATCTATGTATTTCGTTCAGCATAACTATGGAATATCATCGACATACCACTAGTCAGAGCTGCGCGAGCCAAACGGGATAGAAAGAGAACGCATATGACTTGAGAACGCTCTATCCTTGTTGGCGCTCAGTAGCATACGGCGCGACGGCCCTGTCGATGTGACGTCATTTTCTGTCGGCCAATAGGAGACCGGCAGAAAAAGGAAAGATAGTTCTTAAAGTATTTTCTTTCTCGTTCTAACGCAAAGAATTGCGCAGTCGTCCATTAGCGGTTCATTTCTATATGTCGATGTGGAATATTCATTCTGTTACTTGTTATAGAATGAAAATACATGCAAAACACACAAGAAGCAAGTGTTTCAGAATAAATATTCTGTATCAAGAGTGAGAATTTTTACTTTCTATTATTAAAAACGATTTCGGAATTATTACATTCACTAATGGTCGTGGAGAAAACTAATTCAGCACTCGTTTGTTCGGAAACGCGGCTTGTTTGAGAATGTCAAACTCGTGCAAAAATACATAGTTTTCTATAACAATACCTGGCAACACTGCCGTATTTGCTTGATCTTATTTGGCCTGCTTTGTCGTCTACGTAGGAATTTATCTACTTGAGTGTTGATAACTTGACTTTTTTACGAGGTGGGGTAGGTGATCCCCTTTCAAACGCTTATCCTTATCAGGGCCTGCTCAGGAAAAAATATTGGAATTTTTCGTTTATATTGAGAGATACGATGTCTACAAAAAATATGCAGCACACAGTATAGGTCATTATAGGTATTTTCACATATATATTTTTTTAGATATTAACTATAGCATACGTACCACTGAAATTTTTAACTAAACCTAAGGTCAAATTATTATAGGTGTAATTCGGGATTTTTAGAATGAGAAAAATAAGAAAACCGAATATTGCACATATTTCTCCCAACTAACTATATTTCACAGAACAGTCTCCATACTTCTAAAACTATAGTTTATAGTCTATTAGTCGGGAATCACAATCGGGGACCATAAATTCGATCATAGAAGTATGCACTCCAAGATACAGTTTAAAAAACACATCTGGAATGATCTTACGGATCTACTAAATGTGGAGTGCTCCATTCTGTTTGCGATTGCAATAAACAGAAAAAACATATTATCCGATTTTTTAATGAATTTTATGCGTATATCGCATTTACAATCCTATTTTCGAATATTTTACTATGATTTTTTAAACTAGTGGAAAGCTTATTTTTGCTAGATTTTGATGATATCAAATTAATCTCGAAATTGTGTCTAACTAATGCTACCGAAATTGTTTAAACAAAGTGTTAACAGGAAAGCGCGGTATAAATTTCACCACGAAGGTATTTTGAAAACTATTGTACATAATTGCATACGTTCAGCATATACAATGTGTAGAAAAGCACGAAGGAATTTTTAGTGAAAGAATTGCCTGCTTTATTGTTGCAAAATACTATTTATTTCCCGCTGCTTCTTTGAGTTGTAAGCGTATCGCGCCTCGCTGACCACCGATTTGCACCAGCTGGTCCAGGAAATAAACGGATGACATCGGGGATAGTTAGGGGAATATGTACTGAACTTCGGCCAGTTGTTAGACCACTACAAGAGATAAATTGTAGAAAACTGCTTTATATCTCGGTGGCCAATGGGCGTAACGATATATATTTTTTTTGAATTTATTCGAAAAGAATGTCCTAGGTTTTTTTTTAAATTTAAGTTTGCGCTAATGTTTACATATTTTTCTTAAAGTTAATAGAATCGAACAAAAGGTAGTTTTTAAAATGCAACGTTTTGTTTTATCCTCCTAGTTTGTTTAAAAATGACAAAATAAGTTACAACACCTTACAGTTTTATTATTTACAGTATATACAGTTAAAATCTACAATACATACGGAGCCACTCGCCAAAAGACAAGTGAGTAGTGATACGACCATCCATTGCAGTGTTCACACATTACGGAGCAGTTCAATGTTAGTTATTTTCCATTTTCTGACGCACGAGACGCGACGCCTGCCCGTATGTAAGAACCTGGTCCATTCATAATTTCCTGGAAATTCAAAACTCGTGATGCCTGCAGTAGAAAAACATTTCAAGGAAGCAATTGCCAAAACTGAGTCAAAATGAAGATAACTTCTCCTATATCAAACGCGTACACATGATACGCGTCTCATCAATAGGAAATACGTTTTTAGCAACTGAATAACGATAAAAGATGGAATACAACAAAAGAAATGAACAAAAGAAGAAAGCATCGAGACTTATTGCTAGTTCAATGCCTCTTGCCTCCCAACCTGCAGCTGTAAGTCAGGATGTGGAAAATATTGTGAATGCAAAAAAAAACACCTTGAATTGCTTCGTTATGTATGAGCACTGCAATGAATTGTCATGTCACAGCTCAACTGTCTTTCTAGAAGAAAATGTAGGCTATTGTAACTTATTTAGTCATTTTTACACACGCTACAAGAACAGAACAAAACTTTGAATTTTAAAATATTTTTTTCGATTTCATTAAAATTAAGAAAAATCTGTGAACATTAGCGCAAACTTACATAAAAATGCTTGTGTAGGACATTTTTTAGAATAAAGCCTGTTAGATAATCTCTCTGTATTTTGTTGTTTATTATCCATATATTTAATTAAGTACCTTAATTAGGTACCTTACGATTTGCCTTCTTTACATTTTATACACAGATAATTGTGAAATGCTAATTATTCCTACAATGACGTATTTCTAACTTGTTTGTTCCAAATTCGTTACGAAACGCGATATCTTAATGGTTATTATTTCTTTTTAAATTGTTATCTTTCAATTAGCGTAGTCGTATCCGGTCTAAAATCAAACCCGGGTACCCGAAAGCAGTACCATATAACAAAAATGTTAGTATAAATCTGAACATCTGAAGTAACTACAAATTGCTTTCTTTTAAGCAGCGAGTTTTAAATTGAACTAAATTGAAATAGTACCTACTCGCCAATTCAAACTGCAAGTCGTATGTTATTCGTAAGTATTTTCACACTTCCAAGTGTTATCAAATTCTAGTACGTGAGTTTTTGCCCCAAGTTGGTAGCAGCATCAATCAACATCACACACAGGATGTTTATGTTACTTCATCCCATACTGACGCAATTTAATGGTACTATTGACGGGTTGAATATTTCCGTGAAGCGGATTTATTGCCAAAAAAAAAACATTATGTGGTATGGGATCACCCCCATCCCATTCTTGTTATTACTGCATGGTTATGTTTTTCTAGCGCTTATTGCTATTATTTTTATCATCTTCTCCGAAAAAGGTTGACTTCTTGGAAATTACATAATTACTAGTCGGGTACCCGCCGACATCCCTACTTTCAATAGTTCACAAAACAGCATCAAAACTGCCGCTGTTGTGCTCAACACAAAATTCTTCGAAATTACCTATGTAGAACTTGCCACGCGCCGCATTTTGTCACTGTGATAACAAACAAGCGTGAAAGTTGGAACAATTAACATTCTTTGCTTCATCACTGTATTGTATTGTCCAGTTCATTCTTTACTTCATTTCTGTATTGTATAATTTATATGTACTCCATTATTAAACTTAATTTCTTAATTATTGTGAAGAATCATTTATTAAATTCGTATTACAAGTTTATTACAAGTTCCTTTCGTATTATTTCCGTTCAACCCCGCTCATTACCAATCCCCGGCGATCATTCAATATACTATATGACAAGCCAAGAAATTACACCATTACGGCCATTGGTTACCGAGATATAAAGTAATTTTCTAAAGTCTGTGAATGTGAAGTTCGAAGGGGCACTGAGGTTGAGGCGCAGGGAGGATGGGTAGGGGGAATTATCTTGTAGTAGTTAAACAGTTGGCCAAAGTTCAGCTTTTCCGTAATTTTTCCCGACGTCATTCCTTTATTTCCTGGGTTACGTGGTGCAAATCAGTGATCAGCGCGGCGCGACACGCGTATAACTCCAAACACATAGCAGAAAATAAATCGTATTTTTACAATAACGGAATACAAATAATTCTTTCCGTAAAAATGTCTTCATTCTTTTCAACACCGTTTCATACGCTGAAATGTATGCATTTATGTGCAATAGTTTGTAAAATACCTAGATGCTGAAATTAATTATTTCTGTAGCATTTGTTAAAAATAATTTCGAGATTAATTTGGCATCTGAATCTAAAAAGAATAAGCTTTTCAATAGTTTAAAAATTATTGATAAATATTCAAAAATAAGCTTGTAAATACAATGTAGGCATACAATTCCTCAATTTTCAGTAATAAAATAAGAACATATTTTTTCAGGTTTTCTTGCAATCGCAAACAGAATGGAGCCCTCGAGATTTACATCTGGAATGTCATTCCAAATTGTGTACTTTTTTAAAAAACTATATCGTCGAGTGCACACCCTGTTAATTTAAAAGAGTATTTTGAGAGGCTAGATTGCCGACTATATATTGGCCCATAAATTTTTCGCTCCAACCTAATTATTAGAAATTATTAGCTTTTCTTGTTAAAGGTCAATGATTCACATCCAGATCATACTGCTGGTAAAATTGTTTTGTACAATTGTCTGTTGATTGAGTGAGACAGTAACTTTGATCGTTACAGTGAAACTATGGAGAAGATTACCCTGTTAGCAGTGTCAGCTGTATTATCTCTTATTTCTTTGTTGACATCACTTGTGCTATTGATTTATATTCAAAGTCATAAATCTTTTAAAATTGTTTACTTATGTAAGATCACTACCAACTGTTCTTGTAGGTCTATTGTACTATTCCTAATACAAGTTATACAACACACACGATCATTGAAAATGAACCGAGTTTTGCAACACATGTTACACATTTGAAACAATGGTTTTAGTAGACTACTATAATCGTGTTATCCAAAAAAGTATACTCTATTCACTATAGTCCCGGATTGTCAATGTCAAAATCCAATTAAAAACCATCCTTTATATCATGGTTAATACTTTTAAGTCAAGCTATGGGTAACTAGAAACAATTAATTGAGCTACTAATGTCAAAACTATAAATTATAGGTTATATTTTGCACGAACTTAAGCAAAAATAAATAAAAGTTGCCAGGTAACAAAAACGCAAATTTTCCAAATTACGCTTTTGCGTTGTCCAACCTAGTAGTAACAAAAAAACCAATCGAAATTCAACAGTGCTGCCATAAAACGTCATTTTTGACAATCCGGGACCATAGTGAATGGACTATACTTCATCTAATGCACACGGTTTCATGAAGGTAGCCCGATACTTCTGAAATTCTGAAAAAAAAACGGGCCAAGAGTGTTTTGGCGCGAATATTTTGCTTGCGTTCCGTAGGCCGTAGCTTGCAGCTTGAAACTGCAAACTTGAACCGTCAATTTGTGATTAAGTGTCTGCATTCGTTTTGTCTTCTACTTTTGTTAAAAAAAACAATTGATTTCATGTTGCTTCATTGTCCGTTATTGATGACCAGTAATAGTTAATACTTTATAAATGTAGAACAATCCCAATTATTATTTGGTTGCGTTTATACCATGAAGTAAGAGGTATAACAACCAAGTAACAACTTCTTACTTCATGGTTTATCCATCTTTTGACGTTAACAGTGGTTTGTCACTCAGCTAAATGTACCATGCTAGACAAAGCATGCGCTACCCAAATTTGTCAAAGCACCCTTAACATGTTTTTTATACACCGATACATGCATATGCACTCTACTTGTATGGTCTGTTCAGAAAACATAAAAACACAAAGTGGCCTTTGATTTCCAAAATTACATAAGTGTACTGCCAGAATTTATCTTTGTCTAGGAATGTACTTTCAAAAAGTTACTAAAACAAATAGGTTAAGGGTGTGACATTAACATCCCATGTCATAAATGTTGTAATTAACTACTTTTTTCGTTGACCGCTTGTTAATTTCAATATTAATGAATTATTTTTCCTAAAAAAGGATGGATTAATAGACGTCATTAATACACTCTTTTTCATTAATTAACTGTTTTTTAAAAAATATGGATTAATAGATCTATTAATACACTGTTTTTGATTAATAATTTGTTATTTTGACGTTTTGATGATATTTTGCATGGAGGTTAGTTGTATTAATCAAATTTTTCGCCACAAAAAAAGATTTTGCGGTCAACAAAAAAATTTTGTAATCAACTCGTTTGTTAAAGGGCGATTAATAATCTCAGCTATTCAAGTTTCGATTATTAATCGCCTTCAATAACACACTTGTTGGTTAAATAACTATACTGCGTCTCAGGGTGACTAGACAGTACAGGGCCTTATGGCAAACAGCAACAAACAGCGATGCCATATGTCTCCACAAAAGTGTTCTGTAGAAGAAACGCAGCGATCACAGACAAATAAATCCGGCTATTGTAATAGAGACAGCTTAACTATAATCCCTCATTACCTGGTACGTTTTGTCAGTGGCATTCAAACAAGTTTATGAACAAAACAATTACGTACATCGCCCGTTGCATAGAACTGGCAACGTCGGAGCGACATTCCCATAAGGAAAGCATTGCCTATCCTCTCCACGCTGTCTTGTCACCCTGAGACGCTCTATAGTAAGGGTATTATTAGGGTTGCCAGACCTTCTATATTTAATAGAAGTCTTCTATATTCAACGAAAATCTATCTTCTATGTTCCTAAAATATAGAAGCAAAATCTTCTATATTTCGGCGTTTCAGAATAACATTAATATAGTCCAGTCAGTCAAATGGTGCTGAAAGAGGGTGAATAGAAGAAAGTTTTGGTGGAGTTTTGATATGTGGTTCCTTTATGTTTTTTGGGTCGCTGTAGACGAATATCAGGTTTGCCAACAAAAATTTTGACTGGAAACACGTTTTTTCAGGCAAAAACGGTGTAAAAATCCGATTTTCTTAGTTTTTCTAAAATTACCCGAAAGATATCCATTTTTTCGTAAATGTTGAACCTATATGAAATGAAAGAAGATAAAATTTCCCACATTTTATGTACTTGAGGTTTTTTTACTTCCTTTTACAATAAAGGAAGTATTGGATTCACCCCATAAATTCGAAATTGAGTTTTCAACAGATCTTCACGTTTTGGGGTCCCCTGAACCCAAAAAACATTTTTTTTTCATTGGTCTGTCTGTGTGTGTGTCTGTCTGTGAACAGAATATCTCAAAAACGAAAAGAGGTATGGCGTTGAAACTTCATATATAAGTTTTGTGTACTATGTAGATGAGACAGCAAGCTTTTGAAGAAAATCGCATAACCGGAAGTACGTGTTTACTCTTGTGATTTTTCAGTTTTTTTCGATTT
Organism: Agriotes lineatus; assembly: GCA_940337035.1. NCBI lineage: Eukaryota > Metazoa > Arthropoda > Insecta > Coleoptera > Elateridae > Agriotes > Agriotes lineatus. The sequence goes on along the minus strand of CALNHX010003426.1, from coordinate 26,684 downwards.
TTTCAAAAACGGCTCTAACGATTTTTTTCAAACTTCACATTTTTATTACATTTTGAATGTGTATTGGTCTGCGATAGGCGACTTTCCAGATGAATACTTCTAAAACGGGTTTCTTTTGTTTTTCTTTCCATTTTTTTAATTAACTCCTATTTTAAATAGAACACCCTATATATTATTACATTTTTGAATTTAGCTTAAAATTCTAGATAAAATTTGTATCTTCAACTAACGCTCTATTTTGTACCGTTTTCGTAGAATTTGTAATTTTTTGAAAATTTTTGACAAATGCTTAAAAATTTAAATTCAATTTTTTGGCTAGATATAAGATCACTGTAAAAGGAAGTTGTGTGCGTGTATCACACCAGATTTTTCTCCGACCAATCGTTCAACCGCGAAGTTCTAGTCCAGTCAAATGGTAGAAAATAGGGGAAAGTTTTGGTGGAGTTTTGATATTTGGTCCCTATATGTTTTTTGGGTCGCTGAACACGAATATCAGGTTTTCCAACAAAAATGTTGACCGGAAACACGTTTTTTTAAGCAAAAACGGTGTAAAAAACCTATTTTTTTTAGTTTTTCTGACATTACTCGAAAACTATCCAATTTCGTAAATGTTGCACGTATATGAAATGAAAGAGGATAAAATTCTCTACATTTTATGTACTTGAGGTTTTTTTTCTCCGATCTATCGTTCAGCCGCGAAAGCGTCAAGAAGTTCTAGTCCAGTCACATGGTAGAAAATAGGGGAAAGTTTTGGAGTTTTTATATTTGATTCCTATATGTTTTTTGGATCGCTGTACGCAAATATTAAGTTTGCCAACATTTCATTTATAAAGATTCATTTTATATACCATTTTTGATGTAAGAAAAATGGATAGTTTTCGAGATATAAACTGGGATAATTCCCCTATTTTCCTTTTAACACCTAACTTCGCGGCGCTTTCGCGGCTGAACGATAGGTCGAAGAAAAAACCTCAAGTACATGAAATGTAGAAAATTTTATCGTCTTTCATTTCATATAGGTTCAACATTTACGAAATTGGAGTTTTCGAGTAATTTTAGAAAAACTTAAAAATATCGGTTTTTTACACAGTTTTTGCTTTAAAAAACCTGTTTCCGTTCAACGTCAAACCTGATATTCGCGTACAGCGACCCAAAAAACCTATAGGAACCAAATATCAAAACTCCACCAAAACTTTGCCCTATTTTCTACCATTTGACTGGACTAAAAATAATATTTTGATATTTTGGCACCACGCGGCAGCAGTGGCGGTGCAAGATCACCTTGGGCCCCTAAGCAAATATTTAAATGCCCCCCCCCCTTTGTAAAAAGATTTCTATACTTAATGAATTGTATATTTATAATTATAGTATACAAAGTAAACGTTTAATAAAAAATAAAATAACATCCTGTTACAACCAACAGAAATAGAGTAGTAGAACAGGGCCACCTATCCCCTCCACTTTTTATTTGATTCGCGGATTCGCGGTTTAATTCGCGGATTTATTCGCGGATTTCGCGGTTTTAATTCGCGGATTGACCCAATTAATTTCGCGGTTTGATCTAATTAATTTCGCGGTTTGATCTAATTAATTTTCACATGTGCTACTGAATTAATTACGCATTAGCTTCCGATAAAAATTACACGTCGGACTTAGGCGGCCATCTTGGATTTCTGGCGCGAATATTTGAAATTTAAATTTCGCAGTGTGTCGTCCATCTTTGTTTTCTGCGGGCGCACTTCGCACTGTAGTCGTTTTTAATTTTGAATTTTCGCGGAAATATTTGAAATTCAAACTGATAGATCTATCTCGCTCTTCGAAGCTGCTGTCTCTCTCTCTTGCATTGCAGAATGGCTGTTTATATTAAAAAAATCTCAGCCCGACCGGGATTTGAACCCCTTACGTTCGTGTTGCACAAATTTAGCTACACCCATTAGTGCCACAACACCACGGAGCTGCTTCAGATTTAATGTGTTTATCGGAAAGCCGTTTCACTGCTGTTACGTCACGAGCCCCAGCTTTTAAACAAATTATTTTTTCGAAAATGTTATTTATAAAATTGGAATTGCATAGCTTGTGGTGTTAAATGAATTGTAGTAATTTTAAAAAAGTGTTTTTGCATTTGGTTGGGCCACAATTAATTATTTTATAATTTGTGCCTGCTATATGGATGGCAATGTCCGCTCGCTTCTACTCTCTGGCGCCCGTTTTTGAATTTCAATTGGTAAATCAGCCATTTTCGCGCTCTGCATGCTTTCTTGTAAAGGCCAAGTAGAATTTAATGAATTATTTTTTAACCGATGTTGATGTAGTGACTAGAGAGAGATCCGGCAACAATGTACCTATTCAGAAAATATAACCTTAAACTGAAAACAACCTAACCTAACAGAAAAAGTGTCAGTTTGCATTAGGGAGTTAAGTTACCGCAGAGGTACTGCCAACAAAATTACTAGATGGTCATAGCCTCACCTGACCCAAAAAGATCGTGAACGGCTTATATTAGCAAGTATTGGAGAAGGCTTGACTAATTTTAATTATGACATTTGTCAACCAAACATAAAATAAATTTGAATAAAAGCACGCAAAATTACGAAAATACGTAGAAAATTTATAAAAATCGGCATCTTGTCACATTAAATTCTGCAAAAACGACAAAAAACAATATTTTTATACAACTTTCATCGAAAAAATAGTAAAATTTTACGAAAATACGTCTGTGTTGACGACAAATGAAAATAAATTTGAATAGAAACACGCAAAAATTACGAAAAGACGTATGTGTTGACCCCCAAAGTAACAAAAATTTGAATAAAATCACGCAATCATACAGCATCTTACATAAATTTTAACAAAAATCGACATCATGTCACATAAATTATACAAAAACTGTCATCATATCACTTGAAATTATACAAAAAACGACATTTTCATTCAATACACGATGAAAATTGAACAAAAATCACGCGGTCATACAGCATCTCACATAAATTTTCACAAAAATCGACATCATGTCATATAAATTATACAAAAACTGTCATCATGTCACTTGAAATTATACAAAAAACGACATTTTTACTAAACACACGACGAAAATTGAACAAAAATCACACAATTACACGCCATCTCACATAAATTTTCACAAAAATCGACATCATGTCATATAAATTATACAAAAACTGTCATCATGTCACTTGAAATTATACAAAAACGACATTTTTACTAAACACACGACGAAAATTGAACAAAAATCACACAATTACACGCCATCTCACATAAATTTTTACAAAAATCGACATCATGTTACATAAACTATGCATAATTTTGCAAATGTTTTACACTTTTTATAAAATGTATCGCTCAAAATTAAAAGAAATAGCAATTTCATTGAAAAAATCTACTACCACAATCATTTCGATAAACAAAATTAAAAAAATCTTATACTTTTGACGGAAATATATGTATGTTGACCACAAATTAACATAATTTTTAAATAAAAACGCGCAATTCGTTGAAAAAAATATTCTGACACCACCAAAACACGCAATTTCATTGAAAAATATATATATGTTGTCCACAAATTAACATAAATTTGAATAAAAACACGTAATTTTGTTGAAAAAATGTTCTGGCCCCGTCATTTCACTTAAAATTTTACAAAACTGCCATCATAACACTTGAAATTATACAAAATATATGTATGTTGATCACAAATTAACATAAACCTGAATAAAACACACAATTTCGTTGAAAAATTTGCAAATGTTTTACACTTTTTATAAAATGTGTCGCTCAAAATTAAAAGAAATCACAATTTTTAAATTATATCACGCCATTATGAAATCGTAGATTGATTTTTTTTTGAAATTTTACACTTTGTAACTGTAAAATAACTGCAAATACTAATATTTTAGCTTTAGACTTTGTTTTGTCGTTTTTGCAGAATTTAATGTGACAAGATGCCGATTTTTCTAAATTTTCATGGGAGATGCTGTCGATTTTCTAACATTTTACTAAAATTGCAACAAGTTAGAGAAAAAAGTGTAAAACATTTGCAAAATTATGCATAGTTTATGTAACATGATGTCGATTTTCGTCGTGTATTGAGTAAAAATGTCGTTTTTGTATAATTTCAAGTGACATGATGGCAGTTTTTGTATAATTTATGTGACATGATGTCGATTTTTGTATAAATTTATGTGAGACGCTGTATGATTGTGTGATTTTATTCAAATTTTTGTTACTTTGGGGTCAACACATACGTCTTTTCGTAATTTTTGCGTGTTTCTATTCAAATTTATTTTCATTTTGTCGTCAAGACAGACGTATTTTCGTAAAGTTTTACTATTTTTCAATGAAAGTTGTATAAAAATATTGTTTTTTGTCGTTTTTGCAGAATTTAATGTGACAAGATGCCGATTTTTATAAATTTTCATGGGAGATGCTGTCGATTTTCTAAAATTTTAAACGAAATGCTTTGGAAATTGCATGTTTTTATTCAAATATTAGTAATTGAAGCTATTTTTCACATACAAAGTATCGGAAATTCATATAAATTGAACTACGATTTCATAATTGTGTGATGTACTTTAAAAAATTACTGTTTATTTGTTAAACGTTTGCAAAATTATGCATAGAAATAGCTCTTAAAACTTTTTTTTACATAATTTTTCGGTACTATAAAGTCGGGTGACGCAGATTCATATAAATTGTGCGATACATTTTACCAGAATTGTTTTATCTGCAGCCGATATTAAAAAAGCTATTTTAAATAAGCCGGAATGCCAATTTTGAAAAGTTATTTCCAAGGGTGGGAACCGAATGGACTATCAGTGTGCGAAAAATGTTTGAGTTAATTGCAGGCCATTAGCGTAGCATATATAAGCCCACTCGTCGAAAAGATGTCTCACACTTCCGGACTCCTTTCGTTGATAAATATCCAACCTTAAGATAGTAAATAATTACTTCAAAATGAATCATGGAGGTTTTTGGACTGAAAATTTGTATGTATACCAACATTTTATCTTTTGTACTCACAACAACAAATTGTGTGTTTGAAACTATATTTTATGTATGTTTTTTTTTACTTTTCGACAGGCCTGAAGCCTTGCTAAGGGAATTGACTTATCTACACTCAATATTGAGTAGACTCGATAAGCCTACAATCTACGCCCGGAGAGACGATGGCCGTATTTATGGTACCTATAGGTACAGCCCCACCAATATACGCGCTTTTATAACAGATTACTTGGACGAGTACGACTGGGAATTCACCCCTAGTGTGGAAGCCATCAACATCATCCTTCGGGAATACCCGCCCCAGAACGATGTTACTCCGTTTGTAGTTAATTCCTGCAAACGGCGTAACAACATTGACAACTGTCCGTTACATACTAAAATAAGAATTGTACAATAAATAAATAAAAGTTTTAAATTATTTTAATAAGCTTTATTTTTATTAAAGACGTTGATAAACTTATTGTTTAAAATAGCGTGGTTCAAATTTTAAACCATGTGGTGTCGTTTACAAGAAATAACCGTCAAGCTGCTTTTTCTACCACCTCCACTATTGCAAAGGCGATTTTGCGTGGGGCCGAAATCTTACCCTGGGGCTATATATATATATATTTTAACTTGCTTGCAAATGATTTACAGTCGTTGCTAATATTGTTGTTCATCAAGCATCAAGCCCTTTTAAAATATGCATGTGTCAGACGCTCGATCTCAATGTTACGAGTTTAACTATTGTGATACAGTAATTGATCTCACCACACCCGCATCTACGGTTATGGTAACACCGAATGCCCGAGGCCAGTATTACGGTGATGACGACACGCTGAATCTTAAACCACCAAGTGTATCAACCATCTGTAGTTTTTTTAACAGCAGCCACGATTCAGATGATATGGGGAATCAACCCAACGCCTCGCTATTGGGGCCCCCTGATCTGTCGACGCATACGTTATCTCCAGGGTTGCAGGGTGTTTCCATTGATGATGCACCCCATATTCCGGCATCAATTTCACCAAACAACGTTACATCTCAACCACTGGTTCAGCAGCCAGAATATGAACTCGAAGGTGTAGAAAGACCCGATGTCCCATATTCTTGGTACACACCGAACCTTTACGAAGACCTGACGGATTCTGCATATTTTTCCAACCATCTGAATTCGCGGAATTTTTTAGATTCAGATCCTGCTGACGAGGTTAATCGCTCATCCTCTTTGGAAGAGGAAGTACGAAGTGTTTCGCCAACATTGGTTTGGGATGAGTTACCCGAAGGGGTGCTGGCGTTGGTGGACTACATTGAAGCATTTTACGTGTAACGAAATTGTATGTTTTTATTCAAACCTTGCTAAAATTATCCTAGTTAGAGTCGTGTAGTTTGAAAATTATTAACATATCATGTCGATGGCTGTCCACACCAAAACCTAATACTTTATTTTACCTGTTATGATTTCGATTCGTATGACAATGCAAGGTGGTTCCACACAGTTAACACTGCAGCTAAGTCCTCAGACCCTCAATACGAGGATACACAGCTAAAACCCTGACATTTACATTGATTTTTATTAAATAAAAGTCTGGGGTGAGATACGTGATTATTTTATGTTTAATTTTAACCCGAGAAAATAAGGCATTCATCTGTACATTTATTTTTATATTATTAAGTATTACACGAAATAAGAACAATATATTTGTTTATTACAAAGTGCTTGTGTTTTTTTATTTCTACTCTGTCGTTGTTTTTCAGGAATCTGCAATAATTACAAAATCTAAAAGCTAAAATATTAGTATTTGAAGTCAATTTACAGATACATAAGGACGATACAGATACAAAAATGGCAAAATTTTATATACACCAAACAGCGCTTTCATAAGTGTGATGTAATTTAAAATAAACACATACAAAGAAACTTTCATGACTGTGTGATGTAATTTAAAATAAACACATACAAAGAAAGAGACCCTCGATTTTACGGTATTGGTATAAGAAATAAAGTATTGTCTATTTATTTTAAAAGCGAAGTCATTTTTTGTATAATTTATGTGACACGCTATTGATTTTTGTAAAAATTTAAGGGCGTTGGTATCTAATTGCGTGATTTTTGCTCAAAATGTGTTAATTTATGGTCATCACATACATATTTTTGAAAAATGTTACAGCCTACCCCTCAAGCCTGTACAGCCCCTGTATTGCTATTAAGGCTGCACTGTAAATCGATGTTTGACTTGTGTAATTATACTGGCAGAATATTTTTTCAGTAGCGTTTCAATGTATGAGCGGTATGTGTGTGTATTGTACCTCATTTTTATCGGTTAATGATCCAGCATCTTGTTTAACAATTTTAGCAGTCATGTATAACATGATCTGACTTAAACGACATAACCGCACATGAGGCATTTTTCATACTTAATAAACCATTTGAATAATTCAGCCCTTTTTATTTTAATTCTAGCAAAATAATTTGAATATAACGTTTTTTCACCTAATGGCTTATATGTCAATGAAATGTATCACAAATCATGTGCCGCGTAATTTAATTGGAAGCTGATGTAGATAGATAGCCACGACCTGTTGGGGCAAAGTATATCGCCAAAGAATTAATTCCGTTCGATACATAGTTCTTGTAATGATTTAAATATTTGATGCAGTAATTATAAAGCTCAAGTGTGAAATAAAAAATGAAATTTTGCTTCTAGATTCAGTCATCGCTGCCCTTCAAAACCTACACATTTCTCACGCTATGAACAATCGCGTTTTGACGTCAGATTGTGGAAAGTATACTAGTCGCATCTCGGTGCAATCTTCACAAAAATTTTAAGCCGATCCGAGGCCATATTCATTAAAACTGCGTTACCCGCTCATGGCCCGCTTTCCGTGACGAATTGCTGCTACATGCTTTGACAAGCGTTTTTACACCAACATCGGTTAAAATTAAAAAGCAGCTGAATAATGCAACTCGTTTATTTCAATTCTATTATAAAAAATCTATTTGCAGATTCATAAAATAATCGAACGTTAAAAGGCTATTTGCAGATTCATAAAATAATCGAACGTTAAAAGGCTATTTGCTCACTAGTCATTAAGTGCTTTTTCGCTTGAATAATTACCCGAATACAGTTAGAAATTTTCGTGGGCTTTCATAAATAATTTAAAATGGCTATATAAAATGAAGTAATTATAGCGGATTCGCTGCTTTATTCGCGGATTTCGCTGTTTTAATTATAAAAATAAAGTAATTATTTCATATAGCTTTTCAAATTATGCGCGGTTGAATGGAAATTAACCACTGAGGGAATGGAAATTAACCAGAAACTGGGGACAACGACTATATTGCAAATTATAAAATTATTATTAGTAGCAAAGCTGTTGCATATATAATTTTTTTAAAAATTGTGTCTGCCTGTAAACACAATATGTTAAACATTCTCCATTCTCATAATATAAATTTTTGAAAAATAGTTTGTTTCAACTCGAACGGTGTGACGGCACAGCTGCGAAATGGCATCTTGTTCATTTCCTATATTTCCAAGTCGCCTCGATAGCACAACGGTAAGGTGCTAAGACTGTTAACCAGAAAACTAGGGTTCGATTCCCACTCGGGTCCGCCGCAAATAGATTTTTTAAATTTAAATATTTCCACGAGTGAATGCAAGAGAGAGAGAGAGAGAGAGAGAGAGAGCGATATAGATCTATCAGTTTGAATTTCAAATATTTCCACGAAAATTAAAAACAACCGCCGTGAGAAGTGCGCGCGCACCAAGATGGCCGACACACCGCGAAATTCAAATTCAAAAAATTAAACTTAGAAAAATCGGAAAAAATTCAAATTTCAAATATTCCCGCCAGAAATCCAAGATGGCCGCCGAAGTCCGACGCGTAATTCCAGAAGCAAATTAAAAAATCTAATGCGTAATTTAATCAGTAGCACATATGTAAATTAATTAGATCAAACCGCGAAATTAATTAGATCAAACCGCGAAATTAATTAGGTCAATCCGCGAAATTAATTAGGTCAATCCGCGAATAAAACCGCGAATTAAACCGCGAATCCGCGAATCAAATAAAAAGTGGAGGGGATAGCTGCCCCTATTCTACTTTTAAATAATTCAAAATTTACACTGTCTAATTACGTCCGCTTGTTAAATTCGGACCTGCTTGCAAATGTTCAAAAATAAATTTCGCAGCTTTAAATTTCGTTCGGCCATTAGGGCTACGCCCCAGGATCTCATTTTCTCTTTTTATTTTACGCCCGGGACAGAGTAATAGATTGTAAATCATAGAGAGCCTGTAAAAAGGAAGTGGTTGCTTTTTGGATGGCGCCCTTAGTTTTTACGGTCATTAGCTGTAGCTGTAATTAGTTCCTAGCCCTTCCAATAGTTGGAATTCCAGCTTCGAAATCCTCGCTGGCACATCGTCTATCGCAGCTCATTATTTTCCGCGAATTTCATTAACGGTTATCTGCTCATATTGAATGGGTTGGCAGGTATGCTAGAACGACGTTCGCAGGATTAGTGCTCTTTGTTTCACTGCAAATGCGTTTTTATTTGCCATATTAGTCATGGTGGAGTTCTTTATCTGGTGCTAAAACTGGCCGTTGTTGTTGCTTCTCTAAATTCATGTTTATTATAGAGCGAGCTAATTAAAGGTTAAAATTTGCATAAGTTGTAGTAGTACAAACGGAAGCTGTCCGTATGTGCCTTGAACTGCAAGAGAAACTTAGATTTGGCCTTCGCATATGTTTGGAACTTAGATCCTTAGGTTTTTGCATGAATACATGTTTAAATTGTTGCTACAAACATACAGAACTGTGATATACGAAATTTCCCCGAAACGTACTTGGCTATGATTCCAAACAAAAATACTGAATCACCAAACCAAAACAATTTAGTCTGCTGGTTACTAGTAAAGGTTAGATAGTAAACCTGCTATTTTTATCTCTACTGTTTGCAAGCAAACCGAGGCGAGGCGTTCTATGGAAATGAGGTGTTTGTTAAAGAGGTATCGCTATATCCTCTAAAGAAGCATTGTTCGTAGAAAAATTGGAATGTTGCTCACGTCGAAATTAGTGGAGAAATGAACGTTTTTACTCATAAATAACAATATACTAGTGAGTCTTCAAAGCGTATTTACTTATACCCTAGCAGGGGGTGTTCTCATTGTATCTGCTTAGTATTCACCATAGCAGACTTATTACGTAGCCAGTTAGCTGGAATTCTGATTACGTACGTCTAAAATAGCGTCTATTCGCCTCGTTTTAGAAAGAGAATTAGTACGTCGAGACATGCTTTGAAGTTTTCATTACTTTTTGTGTGCCTATGCCAAGATCATGTACCTACAGTAAAATTTCAGTCTGTTGGATTAATGAGGCCTTTTTAAAAAAGAAAGGTCCGTAGTGAGAATGTTAGTAACAAGATTGCTCAAAAAGAGCAGGATAGTTTGAAGGATGATTAGTTTTCATATTAAAAACGAATAATTGAGATAGACGTGTAATACAGGGCAGTATCGAATTTCGCGGAACTATGGAATCGGTTAAATCAGTGTTTGCTAAATTATGGGTTCACTGTATTTAGTTTTTAATAATATGACTAAACCACGATTGATGAAAACTGTGACGTGTACATAATCAAATCTGGTTTTTCAATTTGCGGCAAGTAATCCTGAAGTCAATAGAAATTAAGAAGTCTATATCTGTACTCATTGACTCAAAGCTTTCGATAGCATGAAATCGGGATAAGCTATCGATAGCACTATCCGAAATTAAGGGGCCACTTTATACAACCAATAACACGTCTATTCCGATAGACAGCTGCACTTCTAATCTTTATAACTTTTTAAATAGGCTCACAGTCCAGACTGGCCCAATATTCTCAGCGATTTGTAGCCGTGAGTCAGATTAAAGGATCGATTCTTAAAGCTACTGAACATAACAACAGAGCGGGCGCTTGTTGCCATCTTGCGACAAGGATAACTTCAATTTAACCAGCGGTATAAAACAATTTCCAATTATTGTTGAGAGTTTCACACACAGCTTTAACCTTGTAAACGAGTAAAATGTAAGTACCAATCCTTTGATGAACATGATATTGGGGAGGTACAACGAAATACATAGATCAAATAAAAGGATTAAGATTGTCGGCAACATATAATTGATGCGGAATTCATTAATTCAAAAAACTCGCAATAACGCAGTTTCTATTCAAGTTAATAATTACATTACGCTGAGTTCGTTATACTAACAAAAAACAAAAATAAAAACACGCTACACCGCATTCATGAAATTCAAAATAAGAATTTCAAAAGTTAAATTGTCAAATTATTATAATAAACATTATTATAATGAATTCCTAATATTAAATAGTATGCGGGAATTATGTTAACAAAAACAATTGTGTAAATAGCCACTGGAATCGCACAGCGGATTACACTAACTCAGTTGCAGCCTCATAGGCGTTTGCAAAAAGCTAACTCTTAATGTAACTTGCGTCACACAACGCTTATCACAAAGGCCTCTCAAGAACGAAGCGCATTTATTATTAATTAAAATTATCGCGTCATAAAAACAAGCTTTCGTTAGACCTATAGGGGCAAATGAAATTGACCTGTCTACTATTTTAACAGTTTAATACATAATGTTATGTGAATTATGAAATTTCTCCAAATGATTTACAAGTTGACAGCGTGGTTGCATTAAATTGATTTAAATAAACAATTTCTACGCTCCTCATAGTTTGAACTCAAACAAACGTGCTGCGTATCACCTAGGACTACGCCAGGAACTCGATAGGTGAAATAAAAAAAGCAAAGTCTAGTCTCCACTGCACGTCCTCAGCAACGATGCTTTTTGTACTGCAGATAAGGCCAGGGATGTCGGTTCCTTTATCGTCCGCAGAACGATAGGAGACATTGCTTGTACGAGGGGAGAATCAAAAGTGATCTACCTAGCTATGAAAGAAAATACTCACGGGAAATATTATGTATTGTTTTTCATTGTAATCACATCCTAATTCGATACATTTGTTCCACTTGGAAAAAAATTGAATCTTGCTCCGTGAAAAATTCCGAAACGGCGCACTTGACATCTTCATCGTCCGAAAATGTTCGTCCCCGAAGGTGTTTCTTCAAGTGTCGAAATAGGTAGAAGTCGCTGGGGGCCAGGTCTGGGCTGTAGCGGGAGGGCGGGGGGGGGGGTCCATTCCTAGAACCCCAATTCACGCACAGCAGTTAGCGCAATGGCAGACTTGTGAACAGAAGCGTTGTCATGCAAGAGCAGCACCTCACGACTGAACTTCCCGCGTCGCTTCTCCAGTATAGCTGTGTTCAATTTTTTTAAAACCCCAGCGTAATCCTTCCCTATGATTGTCTTCTTGTGGGGAAGGTAGTCAATTAATAGCACACCTTCCATATCCCAGAAAATTTTGGCCATAATCTTCCCGGCGGACGGTTGAGTGCGCAATTTCTTCGGCGGCGGGGAACCCTTGTGTTTCCATTGCGTTGATTCTTGTTTCGTCTCCGGGTCCCAATGGTGAATCCACGTTCGTGTAAGATTCTCAAAACCGATTATTCTGAAATGCCGCATTCAGTAGCTAATTGAGAAGCTTTTCACCTTGGCGACGATTCCGGGCGTGGTTGCTTCCACAGGCCTTCCACTACGCGGGTCATCTTCAATGGACTCACGTCCTCACTTAAACTGTTTAGCCCAATATTTTATTATGAAATAGGAAGGTGAAGAGTCCCCGTATACTGCGATCATACGGTCATTGATGGCCTTTGGCCCATTTCCTTCTTTCACTAAAAAGTTAATGACGGCACGGTGCTTTAAACTCAATTTTTCCATATTTTCCGCAACTAGTCACAATTAACGACCCCTCACTAGGGCAGCTGATGCGCGACTGAACCAAGACCAAGTACCCCGACACGTAAGGATATGTCAGTGCTTGCAACAACCTTCTCCACCTCGCACTACGCATCTATCATATATCTAGGTAGATCACTTTTGATTCTCCCCTCGTACCTAGTAATCGAACAGAAAGCCCAAGATCTCTCATAGAAACAGGGATACAAATGAAATTCCCCACGTTAAACCACGAGAAATATTGGTTTTATAGTATACCATATATGTTAGTTATGGCTGGTTATGGTTATGTTCGATCAGATTTTCTCCTCGGCGTGGATTACCACGGCTTAAAGGGGGTAAGATCCTTTTTCAAGTCCAGCCTACGTCTTCACTCTTAGATGGCAACAGGACGAGTGGCCATTTTCCGGAAAGCTCAGCTGAAAGTTCGTTCTACTGTAAAGTTAAACGATCAAGAGGCCCAACACGAACGCAGCGCTAATATGTAATTTTCACAATACACCAAAAAATTAGTCAAAATGAGTCTAGGCAACATGGTCCACACACAGGCATTTAAAGTGACCTAATTTCAAGGACACATCATTGCTATATTTGAAAGAATTGAGCTTTGGAACCTACTAAAATGGTAATTTTAGACGGTTACAAGAGGAACTAGTCAAGGATGTATTTAGATCTGGTCACCTTGTTTTTGTGATGAAAATATAGTTAATTCTTTTATATGTATAAATAACTACTAACCGTTTTAATTGAATCACGTTCTCTAAATACAAGAAACTCTTGGTCCTTTTTTAAGAACTGAAAACGGCACGTTTTTCCGATGCAAAGCTATCAATTTCAATTTTTTTGCGGCAAAGGCTCGTGCCCGCAGCGAAAGCGCCCGTATTAGAATTTAAAATTAAATTCGCGGCATTTGCATAACGCCAGAATAACACAGAATTTTGGCAATTTTATTACGGCGCGAGCTGCATGGCAACGTGAGTTTCTACCCTCGTTCCACCCATACGGCACATTCCTATGCAGATCGATCCTTTCGCGCCGGGGAAAGTATTACAGCACTCGTAATTGTCTTAACGAAGCGCAAATAATCCCGCTTGCGAAAGAGCTCCAATTTTTCCTGAAGGTACGTCGGGCGTTTCGCCATCGGACATGCCATGCCGCTGGATGAATCAGGCTGAAGACGCGAATAATTGCTCTTTTGTTCGATAAGAACGGGCGAACCTGCGGGTAATAATTAAATCCGTATCGTCGGTGACTCATGGTTCGCTTCTGCATAAACAGCCGCCGAAGGCCTTGAATCGTCGGTAGCTGCACGAGTGCAGCGCGGCCTTCTTCGGTCAAAGTCAATCTGTTCAATTTCTAGATGGTTTTCTATCGAAGTTTGCAGTTTGTTACGGATTTTAAAAAGTATGTGGCGACCATTTGCAATTTCTTCTTTAATTGTGTTTTCTGATGTACTCATGTTGTGCGCTTAGATTTTGGAAAATATTACGCATACATCCGTAATATTTTACAGTGTAGACAGTTCCTAACATAATTCACATAGTTCATAATTCAACTAACTAAATCGCAACTGTCAAAATGGCAGCTGGCAAATGATGGAGATCCTATAATATGTACTTTTGTTTTGAGCCATTGGATCCACAAATCCAGCACCATGTGATGTAGGAAAGATATAAAGGGTGTTCATTAGAATTTGTGGTCTAGTCGGCTTTGGAACTGATGAAGTCATGTCGTGCATTAAATCATATGGCTGATAACTGACACTGGTGACACTGTAGGTTTTGCGACAGTTTGTGTTAAAACTGACGCAAAACCTAACCTGCTAACCTCGAATTTGACATAGACTTACAGTGCCACCAGTGTCCGTTATCAGCCATATAATTTAATGCACGACATGACTTCATCAGTTCCAAAGCCGACTAGACCACAAATTCTAATCCGTTATTTAATTTGTTTTAGTTGAAAGAAGTATGCATAAAGTTTGAAATCGGCAAAAATCAGGTATTCCATGGTTTGTGGATCCAAAACGAGTCGCCCTACATGTCCCAACGCTTGTATAAATACAGGGACTCTAGCAAATGATGGACAGCAACGCCTCTCGCGGAAGGGTGATTGTTAGTGCTGCCTTCTGTTAAATATCGATTATAAAATTTCGTTATAATACATATATCAACTGGCGTTGTGTTTCATCATTCTTGAGCCACATCTGACAGTTCTATCCTTAGAACATCTGAATTTAATAATATTACAAGGACTTTTTTTTTCTCTTCGATTTTCACATTTCATTTTTGAACAATAGAACTTAACTGTGTGTTTGACACTTCTAACATTACAAATTCTAATTTGACGTATGTAAGTTACAGAGTGGAGCATGTACTACAATACTACATACATACATAATCTATAGCCTCTTTTACCTTTCGGTGTCGAGGACCATTCAATACTAACAATTGTAAAAATGTTTTGACAGTTGGCACACTTTAATTTTACATATTTGACAAGTAAAGCATGCTTTACACACTTTTTCTTGTCGATCAGATATTTATTATATTGTATTACATCTGCTTTGCAACGAAGTCGGTTCTGCGAATACGTACAATTCTAAAAATGTTCCACAGTTCTAACCTTGCACACTTTAATTTTACATATTTGACAGGTAAAACATGCTTCACACATATTCTTGTCGATCAGATACTTATTACATTCAATTGCATGTGAGTTCCAGTGGAGCATGTATTACAAATACAAACTATTGTAAAAATGTTTGACAGTTCTAACCATGTACACTTTAATTTGACATATTTGACAGGTAAAACATGCTTCACACATATTCTTGTCGATCAGATACTTATTACATTCAATTGCATGTGAGTTCCAGTGGAGCATGTATTACAAATACAAACAATTGTAAAAATGTTTGACAGTTCTAACCATGTACACTTTAATTTGACAGGTATACATGCTTCACACATATTCTTGTCGATCAGATACTTATTACATTCAATTGCATGTGAGTTCCAGTGGAGCATGTATTACAAATACAAACAATTGTAAAAATGTTTGACAGTTCTAACCATGTACACTTTAATTTGACATATTTGACAGGTCAAACATGCTTCACACATATTCTTGTCGATCAGATACTTATTACATTCAATTGTATGTGAGTTCCAGTGGAGCATGTATTACAAATACAAACAATTGTAAAAATGTTTGACAGTTCTAACCATGTACACTTTAATTTGACATATTTGACAGGTAAAACATGCTTTACACATTTTCTTATCGATCAGATACTTATTACATTCTATTACATCTTAGATTCAGTGGAGGATGTACTACAAATACGTACAATTGTAAAAAAATTGACAGTTCTAACGTTGTACACGTTAATTTCGCAAATTTGACAGAACGTTAGCAATACGCTGAAGAATATTTATATTCTAATCAATTATTACAGACTGCAGGCTGCTCGTTTTGTAAAAATTCAGATAACAATTAGAAAATGGACCTTTTAGAAACGACAAAATCAAGTAATTACAACCAAATCATTAATAAATGTATTTAAAATTGGAACATATATCTCCTTTTAATTGGAACATATATCTCCTTTTTAGTTTAGAAAATTGTGTCCTAAATGATTTACAGGACAACTGGTTACGTTAAGTTATGTTGAGCTGGATGAGGTAGAAGTCAATTACAATAGGAAAGTTATAACTAGATTATGTTACGCTGGGTTAAGTTACATCAGGTTACTCAAGTTGTTGAGATTAGGTGAAATAAGGTTAAATGAGTTAGGCTGGGCGAGTAAAGCAAGTCGAACTAAGTTACATTAGGTTAAATTTCGTACGTTAGGTTAAGACGGATTGAGTTAGATCATGTTCCTAAGAAACAGTATTGTACAGGGTAAAAAAAAACAGCCGAAAGAAATAATTAACGCCAAAGAGAAAGACGAAAGAAAGAGACCGATTTTCCGTCCTTGACAATTACGAAGTTCAGCTAAGTCAGTTAAATAAATTATATAAAATTAGGTTTGGTTAGCTTAGATTTGGTTACGCTAGATTAAGTTACAGCAGGTTAGTCAAACTGATAACTCGAGTTCCGTTAGATTAGATAAAGTTGGGTTAGAGCAGTGAAGCTAAGCAAGCAAGGATAGAGACGGTAAGTTAAGGTTACGTTACGTCGATTAGATTAAGTAAAATCAGTCTAGTCAAGTTGAATTACATTAAGTAAGTTATGTTAGATAATGTAAAGTTAGCTGCGATGAGTTCGATTAGATGAGTTTAGTTCGGTCGAGTTAATAAAGATGAGTTAAATTATGTGACTTTTGTTAAGTTAGGGAAAGCATGGTTAGATAACTTCAGTTAGATTAGGTTCAGTTATATGTGAGCTGGATTGGGTTATGTTAAATTTCTCATAATAAATCAAATATTAGGATAATTCAAATACCTACAACTTTCATTATATGTATATTATTGTAACTCTATCAACAGCATATGATCAAGAGACTTACATAAAGAGACTGCATTAACCTGTACTAATCATTGTAAAAATGTTTGACAGTTCTAACGTTACACACTTTAATTTGACAAATGTGACAGATAGAGCATGTTTTATACATATTTTCTTGTTGATGAGATATTATATTGGATTACACCTGAGTTGCCGGGAAGCCGTGCTAGGAATACGTACTATTGTAAAAATGTTCGACAGTTCTAACCTTGCATACTTTAATTTGACATATTTGACAGGTAAAACATGCTGCACACAATTTTCTTATCGATCAGATATTTATTATATTCAATTACATCTGAGATGCAATGGATTATGTATTACAAATACAAACAATATTGTAAAAATGTTTGGCAGTTCTAATCTTGCACAATTTAATTTAACATATTTACTTGATAAAAAGCATGCTTTACACATATTTTCTTTTTCTTGTCGATCAGATATTTATTATATTGCACTACATCTGAGTAGAAGGGAAGCTTGTACTACGAATAGTAACAATTGTAAAAGTATTTGACAGTTTTAAACTTGCACATTTTAATTTCACATATTTGACATATTTGACAGATAAAGCATGCTTTACACACATTTTTGTCAACCAGTTTTTATTATATTAGATTACATCCGCGTTGCAGTGGAGCCTGTACTACAAATACGTACAATTGTAAAAGATTGACAGTTCGAACGTTGCACACTTTAATTTGACATATTTGACAGGTAAAGCATGTTTTACACTATTTTCTTGTCGATCAGATATTTATTATATTTTGTATAACTTCTGAGTTTCAGTGAATTCTGTAGGTACTACAAATGATAACAATTGTAAACAGGTTTGACAGTTTTAACCTTGCACACTTTAATTTGACATGTTTGACGGGTAATGCATGCTTTACACATATTATCCTGGCGATCAGATATTTATTAATTATTACATTCGATTATATTTGAGTTGCAGTGGAGACTGTACTACAAATATTATAAAAAATGTTTCACATTCTAACCTTGCACACTTTAGTTTGACAGAACATATGAAAGATACAGTATGTTACAAAAATTCATTTTCATTAATCAACCGTAGTCTCTTAAAATAAAGTTGTTTTCCGTGAAAAAAAGTATGATAGCATAATCAATCTACATATGCGAAGCATATATCTAATACTTACTATATTGCTAGCGGCTATTAGTGGGAAACTAGCCGATGAAGTGAGACACACAACCAACTCCTTCATGTATACGGTGAGATGTGCGCAAGCGCGGCGGCGTCGTCCGCCCAATGGGGAAGTGGTTAACTTTAAAATTCGCTTAAAAAGGCGGAGTTCGGGTTCTCACGCATGCGCACGAGACGCGTTATACTCTAAGTGAGACTATGTCGGCGCCGTAATGTTTTCTGAAGTTTCCAGGCCCTACCAGCAATATATGTGTATTATATATATGTATGCGAAGCATCCAAGAACCGAATTGGAAAATTGTAATTCGAATTTGCCGTGCCCTCCGAGTTTGTTTACATGTTTGCGACCCTGGATCTTCGATTAATTTCGGCCGGCTTTATTCAAGATTCCTGCCGCTGCTTACAAACGCGGGCCCGGCTGAATTGTAATTTTTCCGGTTGTCCATGAAGGTCGTTCTGGTCGTCTGCAGGAAGAGATGGAAGGAAACTCGTTTAAAAATAACGCGGCCTACCAGCGCGTTAAACCGGAATTAGAATCATATGCCAAGGGAGTTACTTCAAATTTTATATACACCTCCTGGCTCATTGAACGCGATTATATGCATGACTGGCGGTCCCAAACGAGCCTTTTTGCTCTTCATTAAAGTGCGTTTGGGCAGCGAAATTCGTATTTGGAAAATACTGGTGACGGAAACGCGAAGGTTAAAAAACTCGTTGCTGCCAAACTAATTATGAAATTTCAGGGAGCAATGAATCCAAAGCGTTCCACACCCATGGGCTACTGTTTTACTGCACGAAAATGTAATGGGGTGGAATGATGGACAATCTCCGTAGTTTTGAAAATGGAGCGGCAATTTGCATAGGAAATTTATTGCAAGCCCAACCAGAATGCTGTTTCTTTAAATTTACTTGTTTAGATGGCCTGGTTATTATCTCATTACTTTAATGCAAGTATTATGAACGCAACTATAAACAAAAATATTCGATTAACATAGATCATGGCGTGCTGAATTGTAAGACAAATGTTCATGATATAGATCTTTTCTCTCTCTTCATATTGTCTGATAATCGAAAGGTCGTGATCATTTCTAATTAGGTAATTAGTATTCAAGATTGTCTGCCGTTGCTGTCTCCTATCTAAAGCCGCAGGAGAGAGCCCAGCACCCATCGAGCGATATATGAAAAGCTCAAACAAAACTACAAATTATGTTGATCGCGGATGTCGTCGCCGGAAAGGCCTCCTCGAACGCAATGCTTTTATACAAAGAATAATAATATTATCGGTAGTTTTCAACACACAATCATTGCTATATCTGTGAATAACGCGAGTGACTGTATATAGTGAGCTTAACCCGTTTACTATTCCTGTTAAAAATGAAAACGTAATAGGGAATCGAAAGGCTTACACAGCAAAAGAAATGATAAACGGTGGGTGCTGAGTAATCATTCACGGGCAGTAAGGTTTATATAAATATAAAAGGTTCAACCAGGAAAGGACTAATGGTCGCATTCCACTTATGAGAGGAAAATTAAAACTTTAAATCTGTGTATAGCATTTTCTCGAACGGGCGTAATCAAGTAAACAAGGCATTTCCCGTGGAAGCTCAAGGTACGCTGCTAGGTACCGAGACGATTAGAGTAATGGAAATGACGTGACATTGGCCTAGCGGGCGAGTGTTGCTATTTCACGCATCCACGGGCTTTTTCCTTGGCAGTGGACACAGAGACCTTGCTCTTACGCAGACATAGCGAAGTGGTAACGTACAGTTGCAGACACATCAACCAGATGATGAAACCAAAAGGGAAGAAGACGTGAAAAAATATAGAGATAAAGTCGCATGCTACCTTAGAGCGTAGGCGACCTGTGGACATTTTGCTTCAAGAAAAGAACCTATCCAGAAGTAATTAGGAGGCTGCAGCAATCCAACAACACGACCAAGAGTGCCGTGTGAGGACAGTTTCGTCCCGTAGAAACACGCCGTGTAGCTTCAGAAGCAAAAGTGAGAATCGTTTAGGTTTTAAATGTAAACGCTAGCTGCTCGAAAATACAAAAGCTACTAAATTATATACGTGATCCACAACGAATTACGACGTTCGAGCTTGTTGAATCTGCTGTGATATCTGGCAAAAATTTATTAAGTGGCACTTTCAAATTGTAAGAATTCGATCTAACGCAGCGTGACCTCAAGCAGCCAGTTAATTTAATTTGACTTATCTAACCTAACGCTTCATGGGTAAAAAAAAGTCAGTTTGTCGTAATGAAAAAGAAGAGCTAACCTAACAAACATTACTTAACTCGTGATCTAACTCAACGTTACTTAACCTAACTTTGCCTAATGCAGTTGAAGTAATACTATTCTCTTAATTCGCCCAACCTAACCAAACATCAGAGAATTGAGTTTCTGCTACCGTTGTTACTTCTTTATGTTCTCTTTCTATTCTTGTTCGTCTTTCATTCAGTTATTCCATGCCTCTTTATGTACATACATATAATGAAAGTTGTAGGTATTTGAATTGTCCTAATATTTGATTTACTATAAGAAATTTATTTAACATAAGTAATCTATCGTAACCCAATCCAGCTCGCATAACTGAATCTAACTGAAGTTATCTAACCTAGCTTTTCCTAACCTAACAATCACCTAATTTAACTCTTCTTGATTAACCCAACCCAACTAAACCCAGTGGAACTCAATTCAAGCTAACCTAACATAATGCGACACAACTTAACTCAACCTAATCCACTTAACTTACTCACCCAATCGAACTAATCGGACCTTATTTAACACAACTTCCTTAATGTAACTCAACTTGACTAGACTGACTTTACTTAATCTAATCCACGCAACTTAACCTTAACTTACAGTCTCTAACCTTGCTTGCTTAGCTTCACTCATCTAATCTAACTTCGCCTAATCTAACGGAACTCGCGTAATCAGTTTGACTAACCTGCTGTAACTTAACCCAGCGTAACCAAATCTAAGCTAACCAAACCTAATTTAATATAATTTATTTAACTGACTTGAGGCCGGTTCTACAATGCAGGTATATACCTAGAATACGCCATCTGAGGTATAATTGTCATAGTTTCCTTTGTTACAGCAATCGTTTCTAGGGTATTTCTTCCGTAACTTGCTCTACTCGCCCAGCCTAACGCATGTACCTTACTTCACCTAATTTCAGCTTGAGTAACCTGATGTAACTTAACCCAGCGTAACTTAATCTACGTTAAGTTAACCCAGTTATAACTTTCATATTGTAAATGGCGTGGACAAACCTACTCCAGCTCGACATAACTTAACGTAACCATTGAGAAATTTTAGTTAGTTTTCTATTTTTTATTTCAAACTGAAAATAATATAATTCACGGTTCTTCCATAAAAACACTAACACGGTTTTCCTCTGACCCGTAAATCATGTAGGACACAATTTTCTAAACTGAAGATGAGATATGTTAAAATTTTAATTAATATATTTAATGTTTTGGTTGTAATTAATTACTTGCTTTTGTCGTTTCTCAAGGTTCATTTTATAATTGTTCTCTGAATTTTTACAGCAGCTAGCAGTCTGTTAATAATTGATATATGTATAAATATTCATGAGCGTATTGCTAACGTTCTGGTAGGGCGTTTGGTCACTCCAAATCTGACTAATTTCGTGCGAAATTACGTGACTACAGACAAACACTTCGCGTTAATCTCCAAAGGCACAAAAACTGGGCAAAGCTCTGTGAAGATGCTACGCCCAGCATTTCCACGCTCTTCCCGGAACAAATCCGCTAAGCAAAGGCACCGCCAGTGGCAAACAGGTGTGTGAAAGGGGCCGGACCATCCATTGTTCCAGACCAGATAATGGTTACGGGGACAAATTATCCGCAAGACAAATTAACAAGCCTGAAATTTGGGCAGCGACAGACGAGCAAAACCTCTGCAGAACTTCGCATGGGGGCATTGTTCTCGATTACAAATGATTGTACGTTATAAACGAACTTGTGCATTATGTGGGACGATACATTCTGTTTGTAGTTCGGTTATTTAAATTTATTGGGCAGAAGTTGGAGATTTTAGTGAAATTATAATTATGGCAATACATGCACAGTCTTTGTAAGAGTTTTCACCATTGTTGCGGGTTGCTATGTAACACGCCTCACACCTTTCGCTTGGAAGAGTCGCCTCCTGGATCTTTGAAAAAGGCTGTACCTGGCTGTCACTTTTGAAACTTAGCTACCCATCAACAGGAATTTAAGCTTAAGATAGAACTATCGGCAGGTTTAGGTGAAGATTGATTTTGGGGTGTTCATGTCTATTTTTTACATCTTTATGAACAAAAAATACTCTTAACACAGCTAGCAAAATTCCATCTCCAAAAGCAAAATTTAAGAAGCTACGGTTATGGACTAAACAACAATCAGAAAAGCCTGCTTGATAAATCTTTAATATCATTCCCAAAAGTCCTACTTCCTGATCAGACGGAATCAATTTGTGGCACAAGTCGCATTTGCCGTCGGAGTTCGCTTGTGAGCTGTATATGGGTCAGTGACATCGCAATAACCCCATCGATTAGTAATTAGCAGCATCGTGAAAATTTCAGTTCTAGCGCAGTTTTCCCGCCTCTCCTCAAATGCGAAGCCTGGCGGTGGATTAATATAATTAGACACGACATTCCCATAACTCTTTTGCTGCACGATAAGCAGAACTTTCGTTCTTCCGCTTAGCGCCCACTGTTTTCCAAGAACTTTTCTTAGCCCCTATCTGGATGCGAAACACATTTCCTCGACGTCGTTTAAATTTGTGGAGATAGTTTCAAGGGTGCTGGGTGCGCCACTTTGATAATAATTTGGAGATTTGGCGGTTGTGTTGTTATTAATGAAATGATCAAAACCTTTTCAATCTCTTTGCCCTTTCGCTGATTCAACAAACCTTCCTTATTCCTGTCTATTCCTCTCTACTGCTTTTTACTAAATTTGTTTTAACACCTACTATTTCTTTTAATATTTTTATTTCAAATATATTTCACCAATTTTATCCTAATTGTAGTGTATTTGGTTTCACTTCTACAATTAATTACTAAGGGTCGTTTAATTGTTTTGTACAATTTAATATTAGTGGGTCTTGATAGTGATGATGATCTTGTAGCGGAGCAAACATAACTCGCCTTGCCAACGACACAAAAAGGCTTCAATAAAAAGTGAAACTCTTTGTTGTACCTGTGCTAACTAACTCAGTGGGTGTTCGATTTAAAACGTGGCGCGATGTAAAGCAGAATATCTAACGTCAAAAACTGAGTTATGTGCCTCGCGCGTACAGCACGTGTTGACAGAGTACTTACTCGATAAGCCATTCAAAATATGCATTCCAACGAAACTGCACTATCTCTTAAACTGCGGGCATTCGGAGACGTTGCAGCAGAAGCATGTTCAACCCTTATGAATGCAAAGGACACCATTTAAGAAGCGGTATAATTACGCCATCTGCGAGATGCAACAGAATGAAGTGGCCATCCGCGTACCTATTGACGTAACTGGCCGGGAAGTCCGCAGTAGAAATCGAATTCCGAGATCCTAGCTTTCTAGACGCTGGACAATAGTGCATGGCATCTCAAGAATGCTTCGGATTTTTTCAGGCAACCGTTAAATTATAGCCCCTTCTATTTGTGTAAACAGGGCTGTATAATTTGGAGACGGTCTTGGATTAGTCTGTATTCAGACATTAAGCATTGAAGAACTTTGTCAGATTCCAGTTCATTTGCCCGCTTACGCATTTCGGTCAATGTTGGCACTGTGCACTTGTGCTTCTAGGATCTACGTTGAGCACTTCTAACTCGTGCGCTGAGCTTATCATTTTCTCTAATTTAGTCAAATGTTATCTACGCGTACTCTATATACATAACTGTACAGAACTGCTATGTTCGTGTGTGTTTATTTATTCTTGTTCTCAAATAAAAATATGTGATCATATTGTCCATACTGTGCATCATTTGGTATTACCCAGAGTAAACCAACTTCGACAGGGCAACGTAACCCCTTCAATATAAATATTTGGTTACATTTATTCAGAAAAGCCCCCTTTCCATTGTTATGGACATTCATTACTGTTTTTTCGCCAATGTCAAATTGAATAGTAACGTAGATAAGCGGTTATCTGGTCTCACAATCGTTTAAGATATGTACTC
Source organism: Agriotes lineatus (assembly GCA_940337035.1). Lineage (NCBI taxonomy): Eukaryota > Metazoa > Arthropoda > Insecta > Coleoptera > Elateridae > Agriotes > Agriotes lineatus. The sequence continues at coordinate 1,974 of CALNHX010003426.1, read as the reverse complement.
TCCACTGAGACTTTGTATTTCCATTCATCTAATATGATGTTACGGGTAATAGGCTAATTACTATCTGTAAAAAATCTGAAAAGTACACACGTTGCTTCATTGGGACATGGACAGGGTTGCATTCTGACGGCGTAGGTGTTTTGATATAAAAGTCAATTCGATAAGGACGTATTTAGGCACCGCTGAGTTTTGTACTCCAGCGTGAAGATGTTTGCGATATTCCCAACTCGGAAAGAGGCGTCTTAGACAACGTGAAAATTCATAGAGTATTTGCTGTATGAGCTTACCTTACCCTCATCTGCTCTGTGCTCACATTACCTCTGCATTATTACACTAAAATTTACACGTTCTATTGAACACACAGAAAGACAAGCAAAATAATTAGCGAGCAGCCGGAGCGGAAGGTAATTTTCTACGATGGGGAGGGGGCTAATCACGGTATTACATTCTATGATAAATTAACTTTGTTAAAATGACGTTTAGCTTTCCCAGATGGGGAAAACTCAAACCGGGCGTGCGTTAGGGTAACAATTACCAATACATCTATGTAAACCGCATAAATGTCTATTACGAAACAAAAGAGGCGAAACTATTACAATTTAGCCAGCGTTGAGAAGAAACCAAGCCAACGGAAAAATTTGGGCTATCCGAGCCGGACAGTAACTCAATTAACGATAATGAAATGCGGAACCCGGAGGGTTTAAGCACTACAGAAGCGTCTTCACAACCGTAAAATTACTTCTGAAGGCTATGGCGGCGTCACGAAAAAGGGACCTTGCAATTCCTGTAATTTAATTATGATCTTTTTGTGCAGCTGTTCTAAATGCTAAACTATACCAGTCAAAATCTTATGAAAATGTACGTTTACAGGTTAGAGCAAACATTATTTGAAAACCCTATAGCTACTGTTTAAGAACTGCTGATTAATGCGTAAATAATTAGAGCCCTTCGAGCTATTTTTTACATTTCCACCTTCAAATGCTACCGAATGAGTTTAATTTTGTTCGGTCATATACCTATACAGTCTATTCTAATTATGTTTGTGCGACAACAATATTTCTTATGTTTGATTGTAATTTAATAGTAGTAGGCGGGAAACTGGCATAGTAAATTCACATTTGGTTTCATAAAGAACGCGTTGAATCTGGGTTTGCAGAAACTAACGAGGATGAGCCAAATTCAATTAGCTCCAATTTAGGTTAGAAGGCGCTCGGCCTTGCACTAAAAAATGTGCGGAAAAGCCGACAATAACGAAAAACAGGCACAGATTTAGTTCACAGATCAGAGGCAGTGCAAAATAGCGTTATTGTTTCGTTTCCATATAAGATTTAAATCTCCGCGCGTTAAAAGAAACTCCCGCCATGAATATTTATCACCTAAGTATCTAACATGTCTTTATATCCCTCGAGAAACAAATGTACCAGCGAGACAGTTACTCTTTCGAGATCTCAATCTCCAGCTTCTACATTACATGTCGACAGGAAACAGGAAAGTCTTTTCTTGGGCACACGTTACGTGGACACAAGGATCGCTAGGAAACCGAGCATCCGGCGGATTGCGTTTTTGAAGTAATTATACGTTGCACATAGCGTACTTTCATTTATTTACATTTTGCACCTGTAATTGTTTATAAATTCAAACTACATTATCCTTTCACAGTGGTGAAAAACCATATGTGTTTTAGAGATGTTATTGATGCGGGAAGAAATGGGAGATATTTTCTTGCGATATAGCATAGCCCAGGACGTTATTTAAATATGCAGAAGCGAATTTTTAGACATCATTTTATAAATTCCACGGTGTATTGCAGTTACCAACGCACCCATCTGATGATGCTGGAACCGTGGTGTTACGATTAAGGATTATCCTAACATCACGGCGGGAACTGCCTCGAAACTGGTAATTGAAGTTTCAATTTTTTGTAGACTGGCATTTAAGAGCAGTATATATGTACGTTAAAGACCAAGTACACGT